>OOFB01036397.1:92582-105972 GCA_900323305.1 Trachyrincus murrayi
TCAGAGCGTCCTACCATGTTCTGGTCCGGTCGGCCCTCCTCATTGCCTTGGTCCCTCTCCACATAGTCTGAGGACAGGAGGATACTGGAGAGAGACAGAGGTTTTAGGACTAAATACTCTGTGTGTGTGTGTGTGTGTGTGTGTGTGTGTGTGTGTGTGTGTGTGTGTGCGTGTGCGTGTGCTTGCTTACTGGTTGAGTTCCAGGTCAAGTATGAACCGTGTGCCGAATGCCTCCACGAGGAAGCTGGTGTGGGCCAGGTGGACTGGCTGAAATGGAGAGAGGGGGGTTATGAACAGAAGATATAGCTAAATAAGGTATACGGTAAATTGCATCTTATCTTATTTAAATTGACTTCAAATGGTCAAGGCGGTGCCCCCGCGGTGGGTAGGAGCGTTACATGAATAGATACGGATACATGTCCTTGGTCTACCCAAAGGGGTGTCTCTAAATACTCATATGGAATATTAGGGGAAAGCAAGGCATCATGGGAATAAGCCAGTCCATCTCTCCAGACTCAAGAGTTATCATAGGTCACTGAGATATTAGCCTGGGCTTGAGTCTAGCTAGACAGCACCAAGAGAGAGCAGATGAAGGTCAGATCCGCTAGCCCAGCTACTTGCCAATCGCTCTGACTGACAGCAGCGATGGAAACGGTAACTGTAGAGCCAAGATGGAGATGAGACATATGACCTAATATCATGAGGTGGGTTGAAGGGTGATATGCTCAGGGGCGGATGATGTGATATGAAAGGTTAGACATGTGACTACTACTGTGGTCATGTGACTTGAGAGCCAGAGGACAACGAAGGGCGATCATGACAAATGTCACGTCAAAAGAATGGTTGAACTCTGACCCAGCTAATGTACTAATGGTGTCGGGGTGAATTTGACTTACGTGGGGTTGACTCAACCAATCAAGGAAATGATGTGATTAGGGAAATCGCCTAGCCTACTTGTTTTCAGTTGTAGAAAAAAAAAAGTTCAACCTTTCAAAACGTCAACGCATTATATTCAGAAGCAGTATAAAATATATAAAAGATTTACTCTCTGGGTTGTGTTTGTCCAAGTGCTCGCAGAGTGTAAAAGGTGAGACTCACCTGTGCTCCCGCCGCGGTATTCTGCACCCGCGTGCCCAGGTGTGCGTGGAGCAGCTCCTCGCGGGAGTGGATCTGACGGAGGAGTCGCTTGGGTTGAACCACCTCCACCTCATCTCCGTTCTCCCGGTCCCGCGTGCCCTTAACTCCGTTTAAAGCACCGTCCAGATCTACGGCTGGACGCGAGGATGACCAAATAATAAAGTGGTGTTTCAAATTAAAGTTGTAAGACTACAGTGGATCTCGGCGGCTGTATGTTACAGGATCATATATTAGACGAGGAGATCCCTGAACCTGGCGAGGAACCCGTCAGTGGATCTATGTTACAGGATCATATATTAGATGAGGAGATCCCTGAACCTGGCGAGGAACCCGTCAGTGGATCTATGTTACAGGATCATATATTAGATGAGGAGATCCCTGAACCTGGCGAGGAACCCGTCAGTGGATCTATGTTACAGGATCATATATTAGATGAGGAGATCCCTGAACCTGGCGAGGAACCCGTCAGTGGATAGGACTAGACTTTTCTCGAGTTTGACTTTTGTGCGAAAGTTAGTTTTTTTTCTTTCCAGTTATTACTAATAACTAATGCGTCATGTATAAACTAGGACTAAGCGCTTTCGCACTACGGCCAAGAGAAGACAAAAGGTGCCCCCTTCTGCCTACTACAAGAACGATTGGCCTATTTAAATAAACATAGAGCCGACAGACAGACCGTGTGTGAACATCAACAGCCCGATACATATCAAGTGCGCAGCATCCCTCTTCACACTTCACACCGCTGACCGATTAACCCAATTTGGTCTCCCATCACCATCCCTCACCTGACGCGGCACAGCGTGCACTCACTGCGGCCAGCAGCAGGCACCGCACGGCCAGCAGCAGGCACCGCACGGCCAGCATGATGCTCAACAGTCCCGGAGGTCTGCATGAAACCGCGCCGTGCAAGTAAACCCGATGCAAAGGAGGACGCGTCGGATCAAAGACAGCTATTCGCCAGACGCAAAGTCCACTTCTTCTTTTTTTTTGCTCAATTATCCGCCAGTTCTTCGACAATAAATGGGGAAAACATTCCAGTTGTCACGTGTGTCCGCTCACGACCACATAGGATAAAACGCCATCGAGTGCCCGCGTGGGACACGATATCGTGATGTAGTAGTAGGCCTGTTCATGTTTGTCGGTCCAATATTTCCGCTCGCGGGCAGTGAGGCTGCGCGAGTAATAATTGATAGTGGAGGAGCGCGAGCGACTTGCCGCGCGAATGGGAGCGGAGCAGAACGCGCGAGGTAAGATCAAAGCCCACCCTGTCACGCGCGACCCTGACGCTGCCCTGGCAACCGCAGCCTGGTGTCCAGCTCGTGAAAGCCTCAAATAATACTTAGAAATGTAGGCTAAAACAAACAATGATACAATAACTATTATCAAACGGTGGCTAAACTATAGCCATATTTCCGAATATCTACTCAATCGATATTTTTAATGACATAAGTAGGCCTACTGGTTTGTACAAGGTAACATGGCACGTTTCCATATGCCAGTTATTTAGTCTTAAGTTGTAGGTTGCAGGAATAAAACAAACAAACTATCTGTTCATAATATAATTTACATAAATTAATCTCTCTGTAAATGAGTCTCAAATGTCTGCTGTGAAAGAGATGGCCTACCTGACAGAACTAAAGTGACTGACCCCCACTTATGTCTTATGACATCTGACTATGCGTTACATTAACGCACACCTTGTATATATTCTGTATTGCACATATCCTCACACTTACACTCAATGACACATCACTTATTCTTAACACTTTTTCTCATATCTTCTACTGTTAATTTGTCATTTACCTTTATTTATATTTCTTGTGTTTACCTGTCTGTCTTATGTTTATTGTTATGCGCCAACAAACCAAGGCAAATTCCTTGTATTATAACAGATACTTGGCAATAAAGCTCTTCATGATTCTGATGAGTTAAAAATAAAAACAAACAAGTAAATAAGGCATCAGATATTGCTCCATCAGCAGGTTGAAGTAGATAACAGGAAGGACGGCTCAATGTCTTGCAGAACATTCAAAATACCAAATATGACATATTTTATCATAACATTTATTTCAAATTAATTTCACATTTCATAGTAATAAAACTAATTTGGCATTTTAGCCATGAATAAGCTGCCGCTTGTAGAAAACTACTTGCGTTGTTCTCTCTTTACATATATTATTCTATATTCGAGATGGTGAGAGATGGAGAGGAAAGCCGGTGGTGAATCTTTTATGAACTCTTAAGTGTTACACTGTCCGAAGGGAGGCCGTTTGAGCTTCACAGCTCCATAGTGAGTCCACTGCCCAAAAGCACTTCAGTAATAATAGATTAATTATCATAGATTCTCAGGTTTCTCAGTCTTCAGCCTCAAGCCTGAGACTTTAAAGCCTCCCAAACTCCAAGCTTGGATGTCTCCCACTGGGCTTATTCAGAGTTGATCCATCCTTAAAACTCCTGTGTGGAGCCACTAAACCCACACAGTGGAGAAAGAGAGCTGATCCTCGCATCAGCGCCTCCCCACATCTATAGCTCACCTTCAACGGTCGCTATGAAGCGGTTTGTGACAGGGGCAGGCAGCAGCGGCTATAGGGCCACAACGGGTCCTCCCTGAGCCCTGACAGAGCCCGGGCCCTGACGAGCGCTGGGATGTGCTGGAGGCGTGCTAGCAGCACTTAGGCAAATTGAGTAATGCCCCTCGGAGCAGAGGCTCATTAAATTCTCAAGAGCCTCAGAGAGAGGCTGAAAGCGCGATGGGGCCGGGGGTACTTGAAGGAGGAGGGAGACAAAGGGTGCGCGTGTGGTTAGGGATACTCTCCTCTGGTAAGAGTTTCAATAGGAGGAGGAGGAGGTAGAGGAGGAGGAGTAGGATGATCATGATGTCCACTTCCTCTTAGTTCATCGTTACCACATGATTTAGAACATTCACTGTAAACATGTTTTGACTTCTTTGGAGAACCTAAAGGAGGATGTGAAACTCTCCCGAAAAAAAACCAACTAAAAAGCTGAATCGATGCTTCCATAAGAGGAGAACGGGAACAGCGTCCAGTGTTGAACCTCAACACAGCTCTACAGAGCCCTACCGGTGGTGGGCTGCAGCGCAGAGTGCAGGCGGGCCTCGTAGCTGCTGTTGTGCGTCCAGGTGCAGGGTCTATGAAGGAGCTCCTGGTCAAGCCCACAGCGACCCCGGGTGGCCGGGAGGGAGTCCGCGGGGGCGGAACCTGCCGGGGCTAGCCGGGACAGGAGCTCGTGGTCCCAGTCCGACTCAGAGGATGACGGGGAGAGGCCGGCCACGTCCGGCACTAGGGCAGACTCGATGCACACCGAGGAGCGGGAGCACTGGCTGGACTGGGTGTGGTGGGACCCCAGGGGGGTGGGGATGGAAAAGGAACAGTCTGGAGTATTGGGAGAGATCGGAGAGGGAGGTTTGTCACCCAGTCCCGAATGGCTGCTGGTCAAACGACCAGGCGGCTGGGAAATTGCCTTGGTGTCTGGAACGAGGAACAAGGTAAAGGCCGGTTTTGTGGTATCTTGAACTCCTTCTGGAGGAACCGGTCTACAGGAAGGAGAATCCGAGAGAAGGGACTGTAGGTGGAGAGGTTCGCCAGGACCAAAGTCTCGCGGTGGATCTGACTTCATGCAGGCCTGATCCACGGCGAAGTCTGTATTTGTGCAAGCTGGGCTGAGATGTGCAGGGAGGTCTACACACATGTCATTCCCTGGTTTATTAAAGGACTGCTGGTCCAAAGAAAAGGCCAGCCTCCTCCTCTTAGTTGGCATCCCACTGGGGCTGGCAGACCGGCTGCGTTTTTTGGAGACCGATGCCATTGGCGACATCCGGGGGAGGGAGGAAGCTCTACGCCGGGCCCACTGAGCATGCGCTGGGCTGATTCCACAACACACTGGTCCAGTTATCCCTAGAAGAGCCCCCGTGTGGTTCATTTCGGAACCACAGACCTCCGTGTCTTTTAGAGAAGGACGAGGCGGGACGGGCATCTCAGGGCTGAGATCTGGCGGGTCCGAGTAGAGGAAGCGGGGCTCCAGAACGTAACAGGAGTCCGGGGCTTGGGGGCTGAGGACCGGGGGCTGGGAACACGGATCGGAGGGCTGATCCGAGAAGCGCGGGCAGGGGGAGAGGGGCTCTAGTTTGGGGGGCAGTCGGAGGGGCGAGCAGGGGGTGAGCGTCGGGGGCTCCAGCGAGGGAAGCACCGCGCATGGCGAGGGAGGACGTGGGGCCGCCAACAGGGCGGCGAGGATGGGCGCGGAAGGCGGATGCGAGGCGGGGTTCGCTGCCTCGGGCTGGGGGTTGGGAGGCGGGGCGGACGGGCCGGGGGATGGAGGTTTGGCGTGAAGGCTTTGGAAGGCCACGTCGAAGGCAGCGGCCGGGTTCAGCAGCGCGTTGACAGCCTTCTCCGTTTCGGCATCGCTGAGGGTCACCAGATCTGAGGCGCCGAGGCCAGGGGGGCACGCTGAGGTAGGGAAACTGGCAGGGAAATAAACAAAGGAAAGACATTAGATAAGATATTATCCACAAATAAATAGACTCAACTTCCGGTGCCGGTCGAGCTGGAGACCAGTTTCACCAGCGCCGAGTTGTAATTCCTCAATGAAGAATAATGAATACAGTTGTAATCTAGATAAATACAGCATCTGCCATTCATGATGTGGGAAGCATCAAAACAGAGCCAGAAGGATTCATACACCAAGTTTCTGAGCGCGTTCAAATGAGCGTCCCCGTCCATTTGATCTCAGGGTTTTAAACGGGTCACCTGTCAAGCGAAGGGTCAGTGTGTTGGAGTGGGTTGGGGTCGAAGCCCGGGAGCAGGCTGGCAACCAGCTGGTCCAGTGCGCTGTAGTTGGAGGTCTCCTGCAGAAACCGCCGGTGCTTGTCTGACGCGACGTGCTGAGGACCAGAGTGAAGACACACACAGTGAGAGCCAGTCACGCCAACTGACTTTCAATGTAATTTGAAATATATTTTCTGTATATTTTTTGTTTTATACTCTTATTTGAAAAACGTCCAACAAAAAATATGCATGTATCCCATCAACTTTCAATGTGATTTAAAATGTACATGGCAGTGAGAAACTATATACTTTAAAGCAATTACAAATGTACACACACACACACACACACACACACACACACACACACACACACACACACACACACACACACACACACACACACACACACACACACACACACACACACACACACACACACACACACACACACTCACACTCACACTCACACTCACACTCCAAGGAAAGACGGACAAAAAGATGATAGTCGCAAACAGAATCCTCCAGCACTCACCTCCTCCTGGTTGCTGAAGGCCTCCAGGCAGCACTCACAGTAGCCCTGCACCTTGTTCAGCGCCCGCCAGGGGGAAGGTCTGAGGGGCGGTGGGAGCTCAGGGACGTTCGGAGGTCCGCTGGCGACTTCATGGGGTTCTCTATAAAACCGCACATTAATGCATTAATTAACAGTGCTGTAGGGAAGATGTGTATTCCATTATTGAGTATAATTTGTTAGAAAAGGCACAGCCATCCGTCAGCTATTAGTGCGTGAAATGCGCTGTGAGAATATCGGTGTTTAGTTGACTGTTTCTCAATAGGTAAAAGAGAGCGTTACTAACTTGGTTTTACGTTTCTCTTCGGGTTCCGGACATCTCTCGGGGCAGGGAGGAGGCAGCGGCTCAGACGGGCCGAAGCGGCCCGAGAAGCAGAAGCTGGGGAAGCTCATGGACTGGACGTACAGTGGCCTGTACTTCCTGTGGACAACCAGTCATCATGTTAATGCAATGGTCAGATTGCAGTTCCAAATGTACACAACTAGAGGACGCATTTTCAGAAGGAAATACGTGCAATCGATTGCTGTCTGGGGTGGTTAGTTTGTTAACATGCTAATAAGCCAACGTGCTCGATGGCACGAATGATAAAAATGAATCCAAACATTTCAGATAACAATAGTGTCTGTGCTCAGCAATCAAACTAACTGGAGGCCTTCTCTGGAACGAACGTAAAAGTAATTGACTGATTACATTAATATAAAAGGCACAATATTAACATTATTATTACCAGATGTTGCATCATGTAAAAGACAGCGGTGCTGCAGAAAAAGTATTTAATAATTTTTTTGCACACAACTGATGCTTTGATGCTAAATATATAGAAATATAAAAGGCATGTTTAAAAAACGTACATGAAGCATTGTATTGAAGTCTCGCAAACCGTTTCAGATATCATGGGGTTGGATTTCCTGTGCCACAGGTGCCATCCCACAGTGATGGGCCCCTTTCATTAGCTAAAATGACAGGGCCACTGAAAGGAACCGTTGGCGAGGGCAGAGACCTCCCCGACCAGGCTGGCGTGCAAAGCCTTGGCGGCGGACTAGAAATGGTATCCGTCCCCACTTGCGGTGTTTGAGCGCCGGGCTCCTGGGGACCGGCTTCACTCAGTGGTCCTGACACACTAGCTGCCTGAGCTCACTAAACTATGTCCAATTAGGAAAATCACCGGGGCCGAAACACAAGCCGCCGGGGTGAACCCACGCGCAGTGGGGGGGTGCTGCGGACAAGTGACACTGGGTCACCGAAGCCCTTTGTCATTACACTCATTTGGAACCGAACCTGGCCACGGTACGTCTGTTCCGGGGCTTAACGACCAACCAACCTGTTCCAATGGAAAGGTGTAGAAACGACTCTCTTTCCTCCCTGGCCTCTGGGCCTCGCCTCTAGCCTGCTGCTAATATGTAGCTACGCTTTACAGACCTGGTGCAAGGCAGATGGTTAGCTGGTTTACATTTTTTAATTTATAGTTGCTGTGATTTGCCGTGAGCGTTTGTGAAGTGTGCGGACACATGTCAAATCGCCGTATGAACGCCGGGCGCGAACTGCGGTTGTCACATCATGTCACGTTTTTTTAGTGAAAATGAAAATTGTGCTGCAAAAAGGATCACTCCCACTAATAGTGAATCATACCGCAATCGCAAAATCTGTCAAAATAATCAATATGATTTTTTTTACCATATCATTCAGCCCTATGTTCAACCCAGCCAGAAAGTTCTGGGCATGATCCCCGGTGTCTGCAGTCTACCTGTAGGCACCCTAGAACAAGACTGCATACCTGCTCCTAAATTACATGCATCTGTATTCACTGGGAGTCACTCTGGATAAAAGCATCTGCTAAATAGTAAAAACCATAGCCCTTCCTATCGAGCGCTATACAATTTTATACATATGCTAGCTTAGGTCCCGAGGAAAGCAATAACTAAAGGCTAAGGCAAAGGGTCCGGATCCCTTTACATAAGAGGATGTGGAGGAAAGGCGGAGGCCGGTATGGTATTGAGGCGTTGAAGGGTATTGTTTCACAGGAAGCACCAACTCTACCGGGAAAAGCATGGAAAGAGGAAACTAACTCACCTGCTTAAATCCTCCACTTTGACGTAGGGGGACTTCAGACAGGCAGCTAAGGACGGAGAAGGCAAATACCATGAGCCAAACACTGTACTTCATTTATTATAGATAATTCATTCAAGAAAGCAAATACAGTACATGGTTTGAGATTGTAAAATTAATTTATAAAAAGATTATAAATTGAGACAACTCTAATAGTAATAACAGTAAAATGCAAGGAGTATAAACCAACCTTTAACGACACGAACAGCTGCTTTGCTGCAGTTCTTCAGCTAATAAAGTGAAAGGAAACGGATTTAGGGCCGTCAAATTTACATTCGATATTCGAATAGTCTTCGAATAGGAGAAAAAAAATGAGCCGGCCTTCTTGCTCCCCCTTGTGGACGTAGTGTGTACAACAGGAGTCGCCCAAGAGTATTATGGCCATTAATGATACATTTGATGCATTTTTTAATGTAGATTTTGCAATAAATATTCAAATATCTTCAAATGTTATTTTTTGGAATACAATATTCAAGTCCAGTTGACAGCCCTAAACGGATTATGATGTCACCACACTGACCTTGATACATCCATATCTGTATATAGATTTTTGCGTCTGTGAGAAAATTACCTCAGCTTTTTTCTGCTTGGTGTTGAAGGTCTCCCTTGTTAGTCTTTGTAGGTACAGAAGGATATCTTGGAAGAAGTTAAAGAAACACATCCCTGCACCATACAGAGCATCCATTCCACCCTGTGCTTGAACTTCACAGTATAAACTTAAACATAACCCCTTGTTTAGCCCGGTATTAAATAACCATACCGGTCTGGGGGATCAAACCATCGTAACGTCTCTTCTGGCTTCAAGAAAACATCCGTTACCAATATCATTTGTCAAAATCACTTTGTTGTGCCTGTGATTCTGCCGAGGAGCGTTTCACATGAATAATAAACAATGAATAATACAGCACTTTGGTCTTTGTGATAAAACATTTTGTACTGTTAGTACTGTAAGTATGGCCATTCACTGTTATGTTGTCCACAAACACACAGATTCCAAAAGACGAAAGTGCTATATTGCCATTGTACATTTGTGGCAGGCGCACTCACGCTAAACGCTCTCGGTACAAGGAAGTCATGTTGACAAGTGAAGCCAGGAGAGACGGTTACGATGGTTTGATCACCCAGACCGGTATTGTCCTTTAAACAAACTCACTATTGAACAATTGTACAATACAAATTGTATCGTACCACTCTTAGCCTATTGTCAGGAGGAAACGTATGAAATTCTAATGTTGATGATAAAGGTTCTTGGTGGAACAACAACAACAACAACAACAACATCCTAACACACTGTACATGTTCACAACAGAGAGACGGCGCCATCTGCTGTAAGCAAAGAGCCGCTGCACACACAGACATCAGGGGGGCATTATCCATGAAAAAGGATACCATCCACATAGAGAATCTGCACTCCCCAGGAACGGGCGTTGTCCAAGACAGTGCTTCCATGCAGTCGTTCCTGGAAGGAAAAACAACGAGGCCTGTTTGTCAGCCGCACGCCACTGTATCAACACAGGGAGACTAAGCGTACACGCGGTGACTGCTTGGTCTACTCACATTGTTGCGGATGGCTTTCTCCAGCAAGGCCATTCCACGACTCCCGAAACACTGGAAGGAAAAAGATGAAAAAACATGAGCAAACAATCTGGTTTTAAACAACTTTAAAGCCTGGGTTGACCGCAAGCTTGGGGTTGACTTGGTGATGAGACATATCTCTGAAGGTTTTGAAATAAACTATATTATGGGAGGGTGTTAAGAACAAAGACTAACTTTTTTTTGATGTCCTCGATAGTTTCCACTAATTTACACATATCGAAAGTCCGTTTTAATCTGTATGTTATACAGTCCATGTGCGTTACCGGAGCTCAGCTGGTCATTATTGTAGAACTTGTCGAACGCATGGGGAACTCCGCCTACCCGGTCCAGCCACTAAACATTGGTGAACAAACCTATTTTATACCGCCTCAGCAACAATGCACAACTGCGATGGCTTTTGACTACTTAAATAGGAAAAAAAAACAGAATGTCCATATGTGGCGGTCAATGTTGATACTGTGGCCATAAATACATTAATGTATGGGAAACAGTGGACGTTAGACATCATTTGTGAGGGAACTTGACTAAATAAAGATGCCGTGTACAGTATAAGGGTTAGGGTTGTCTTCCCATGATCATGCTCCATTAAATCAAATACTACTTCATCAGTCGTGTTTTGGATTTATGATTCAAATGCACTCCGGCGTTTTCAAACAAGATGGTAACCAGGTGGCAATATACACATACACTAGCAAGCATAGATAATGCTTGCACAAGAGCACATTTGTTTTTCTCCCCAGACCATCATATTATATAGAATGCGTTTAGAATTTATAACTCCAAAACATCTCTATGTTTTCGAACCAAATCGATAAAGAAAAGACAGGTGAGTAATGAGACCGTTGGACGTGGAGTGGTTGGCCACGGTCGGTCCTTGGCATCCTGGACACCGTTCCTGGGGCTGGTCTCCCTATGCCCCCCGCTCGCCTCCTTCTTGGCGGGCTGGATCTTCTGCTCCGTCGAGGCCTCCTGGCTCCCGCTCACCACGAAGGTCACGTCCTTGTGGAGGAAACACTCCACCTTCTGTCAGGGTCGAACAATGACAGAAAAAGACGGCCTGGCGTTAGCAACTGCTAACGCAACTGCCCTACCATTTTTTGCATGTTTGGTGTGGAATCTAGTGATCCAGTGTGGCTCAACTGGCAGAGCATGGAGTCAACAATGGAAGGGTTAGGGGTTTGAATCCCAACTAAGAACGTATCCACTCAAGGTATTGAGTGGTTTAGATAAAAGACACCACAAAATGGCGTATATTATTATGTATTCATTCCTCGATCTTGATTCACTGTGTGATAAGTAAGTGAATAGTCTTAGGCTCAGTGGTAGGATTGCCAAATCATGCTGGTTTACTGTCCTGGATTCTAAATAGACATGTAGATGCATATAAATGCATACAACGTGACCGAGGGTAACCCGTCTTGATTTTCTCCTTTACCGACCGTGAACCTGTCTGGTAGCTTAGCGCCCGTAGAAGGAACAGGCCCATGTGCTAGTAGTTAGCTTACCCCTCCCAGGTGGAAGATGGCCTCCACCAGCAGGGCAGCCGGGCGTCGCTTGACGTTGTCCAGGTAGAAGGACTTCCCCGTCAGCCTCTTCTCCCCAGGAGACAGCACACCAAGGAGGCCTCCTCCCATGGCTGACTGCAGCAGTGCAGGAACCAACATGCAGGAGAAACGTGAGAATCACACTTTTACGTTCTTCTTTTCCGATACTTTATTGCAGTTTCTCCAAACCTCGGGGGTCGTCTGATAAGTATATCGGGTCGTCGGGCGGTCGTTGACTTATAAGCTATACATATTTACTAGTAGTTTTTATTTAAAAATGTTGGAAGGTTCAAAGTCCCTTGTATACAAACAGATAATGATGACCAGATAGCCAGCGGCACACTACTACCAATTACGTCACACTGACTTTAATTAACATGTTAACAGGTGTAACCTGTTTTTTTTAAGCATTTCCTTGGAAACAATCTTAACTCATCACGGCAGTAAAACATACACAGTACAATCAATCTGTGTACTTTGGAACTGCACAGTATATTGAAGCTTCTTATATTACTCAAACAATTAAATTAATAAAATACATCTCATCAAGTGTATCTGTGGTTACAGGTGGGTTTAAACCCCAAGCCAACCAGGTGTGGTTCTAGGGTCGAGTTTCACGTGGTATCCCCACCTCTATAGACATGCATGATTTAGGGTCCTAACGGGATGCTGCTGTATACGAACAGCGACCACGAGAATGTCCTGGGGGGAATACAGCAACCTCTGTTAAGCATAGCTGTAGTAGCACTGGTTGCATAGTGTCTCCACACACACACACACACACACACACACACACACACACACACACACACACACACACACACACACACACACACACACACACACACACACACACACACACACACACACACTATGTAAAGGAAGTGAGTGGCACTGGGCACAGTGTTATACTTACATTACATTTTAAAATGTCATGTTTGCTGCAAAAAAGGCAACAAAAAATAAAAATACTATTGGCCTATGGGTTTATAGTCTGCCCTTTAAACAATACGATGTGTCAATACAACCCGCCTCTGGGAAAAGCCGTTAAGTTAAACACCATACGTACAGATACTATATGTATGTATAATACCATCATACATGTATTAATAGTACTATTAATAGAGATACTAGTTCATCTCCTATGCAGGTATGAAGACGAGGGTACACGTCAAAGTAACCCACATGCGATAGGCCAGGATAGGATTCAAAATCAACGGAATAGCAGTAGGCTACTACAGAAATTAGATGAGCAAAACCTACCGTTGATCGATATATATATATATATATCGGTACATTACTACATTTGAACCCGAGTGCAACAACACTACACACGTTGTTCTGTCGAAGCGGTTACACCACCTAGCTTAGCTCGTGTCATTTCGTGGCTAATGTAAGCCAAATACAGCTCATTCAGCAGACGTTTGACGTCCTACCCTGTCCCGCAAGCGTCAAAGAACTCGGTAGCGATGGTGGTTACTTACTGCGTGTTACGTCCAAAAAAAGTTGTAATCTAATTTAATGTGTGAAAGTATGAAGTTGGTTTGTGTGGACAGCAGACGGACGGCGGCGTGATTTGGAGCCAACCGCCGCTTTTTTAAAAACAAAAAGCCGAAAGGTGACGTCACGTCCGGTGTAAGACGGCCCAAATGAA
>OOFB01036399.1:6464-21439 GCA_900323305.1 Trachyrincus murrayi
CTTCTCTTTTTTTAAAGTGTACGTTTATTCCATTCACCAATTCCCACACCTCCACGATGTTGCACAGGTTGTTGTGACCTAAGTATTAAACACTTCATACCACACACACACACAGAGACAGACACACACACAGAGACACGCAGACACACAGACGCACACACACACACACACACACACACACACACATGCAATCCCCTCCTGTCTTTGTGTGTCCACCCATTATGGAAGATCCCTTGAAGACCAATTAAGGTTACGGCGAGTTATTTATTACATGAAAAAAACAGTACATGCACGTCGTCAACAAAAGTGAATGACAAGCGATGTCAGAGGTGCGTGATCTGACCCATGCATGCAAGTAAGCTGTTACAACTCCCCCCCCCCCACACACACACACACACACACGCCCATCCTACCGTAAATAGATCAAAGCACATCTGTTTCTGCAAGGAGCAGCCACACATCTATAATTGCAAGCTGGCTTTAATGGCTCAGAGCGACCCATCGGACGCTAAGCAGTTTGGACACGGCAGAGGACGGAGCATATGAGTGGACACCACACCCTCGGTGGTGATCACCAGACAGGGAATTCTCTGGAGCCACGGCAACGGCTGTCTGGTCTGGGGGCCGACTGGAATAGATATCACAACTCCGGCCCAGGGACCCGGCGGCCCTGCGGGGCCAGGCACTGACCACACAGCTGGGGTCAGGGGAGAGGGGATAGACCGGTGAGGACAGAGATAGCATCCAGTATTACACAGGATAGATGTCCTGGCAGGTGGGATTTGTGGTATTGTACTGATTGTAGTGTTTATTTTCATGGACCACATCAGAGTCAGTGAAAAAGGTTGAGGTTTGAGGACCGCATGTAGGAAGGTGAGGGGCCGGCAGTGCCTGGGGGTTCAAGGTCTGAACCGGGGGGTCCACATCGAGAGAGTGTGTGCACCGGGCCACGCTGAATGGTGAGAGAACCCTCAAGTTGACCAGTTGTCACACTTGTGACGCTGATCGGTCCTAATGAGCGTGGCGCTGTCACCGCACATCTGCCCCTCGTTCACTTGTAGAATCTGGCAACCTCCTAACCTGCAATCACAGCCCAAACTCACACACCTCCCTGCCCCGGTGCCGGTTGCCAGGCAGTAGAGAATCCAACCAACACATTTACACCGTGAGTGTATAACAAAGTCTGAAAACAGAAACACCGGCACAGAAGTCAGATAAATGACTGATGGTAAACAATTTTAGGATAAAATAAGTCAATTTTATTCTAACTAAAGGTAGGTAGGTAGGTTTTTTCTAATGATCAATCTATTGGGCTATTGCACCATTGAACTCTCAAGCCTTTTGTAATAACTAGTAACCAGAGAACATACATAAAAAATATGTATGCATATTTATCTCTGTGTATGATTATGTGCATCTACATCTATACAGTATCTATAGCTACATCTTTACCTATCATCGCAAGCATTATATTAAAACCACTTTTTTTTTCAATTTATCTTTCCGCATTTGAGGTTCAGTGAAGCCTGCAATGAATTTGAGTATCAATTAAAGATGTAATGCAAAATTCAGCTGCACAGTAATCGTGCAGCTATAATTGACTTCCTCTTCTACTGCTCTCGTGCAGCTGTTAATTGGAAAATACAGTAGAGCAGCACATTGTTCATTGTTCTGTTGTCCCGCGAATGGCGTGGTGAAATGTTCCGGCAGTGGAACATTGAGCATGTGATAGATATTAATCAGTCTGCAGATGGTAGTGCACGATTTCACGGGGGGAAAAGAGAGAGAGAGCGAGAGAGAGAGAGAGAGAGAGAGAGAGAGAGAGAGAGAGAGAGAGACTGCATCATGTCCATGGCAGATGATGGTAATGATGATAGAGAACAAAGTCGCTCTGATCCACGCGGGACAGTCAGGACAGCAGGCCCTTCCCCATCTGTCCCGACTCCAACGCCGTTCTCCACAGACGGACCAGCTCCTCGGACATTCCTCATGGGCACCCTTGTGGAAAAATGGCACAAAGGTTTACTAAACATCGTGGTGGTGGCTGTGGCGCCAATTATTCTTAATATACATCAAATAGCCCGAGCCGAGGCTGAGAGAGCGGACTGATCACTCCGATGATGGCGACTGTCAGTCTCGTCCTGCTGTTGAAATAATTAGTCCATGCCCTGCGAATAAAACAATAATAAGACAACAGCCGACAGGACGTCCAAAATATGCACGTCGCCTCGGATGACCTGCAAGCCTGCCACGCCACGGCCCCAAGAACAGGGTCACGTCTTCGGGTGCAGCCTGAGTCGCAGCGGCCCCATTGAATGCAGGCCTCTATTTCCCAGACGGGTGCAGAGGATGTAGGCTACATATCGGGGTACACATCAGAGTTTTGTTTGACTCACTGTGCATTACTGAAGAACTCTGTCCAGTTGTTTTTAGAAAGTTAGAAACTCACTTGTAAAAGTTGCTTTGGCAAACAGGCCTTTGTTTTGAGATACGTTATAATAATGCGTTTATAATAAGTATTTGAACAGAAGTAGACTTAATGATGGACAACTCTAATTAACAGTTTTTGAAGTTTTTGATATTGGCAACCTTTTTTTCCCACATAATTCTGACTGTATGTTTATATCATCATGTATAGAATCAGCGTCTGTATCTGTTTCACAAACAATGGATATAACTGCATTTAAATAGCAACATTTTAGTAAACATGATCTTCCTAGATCCTCAGCTGATGGAAAGAATATGTATTATTTAATATTATTATAATATAATTTAATAACTCCCTTTAAATTACAATGGTGGCTGAATGTAAACCTGGATTTAATCATTGATATTTAATCGGCACTCACCACAAGGACTGTTTCATTTCGAGGCATTTCTCTCCTAAAGTAGCATCAATTATGTGTCCATCCATTCTACTGTGCCCACTTTTTCTACTACTGTTCTACACAGCGTAGAACAGTAGTAGAACAGTATGCAGAACAGTAGTAGAACAGCATGCAGAACAGTAGCAGAACAGTAGTATGCATGGATCCACGGCCTCTTTGCGGGTGTGAAGTCACCAGCAGTTCATAAAGGAGGGGGGGGGGATGCAGAGTACCAGTATGTGTTTCACAACCAGCTAGAGCACTGTCAACACGATGACATGTGCAACTAAAGGGGGGGACGGGACAGTGACCATTGTGGTAGCTTGATGCAGAGCGGAGAGCCTCTTAAAGATGCTCAGCCGTTCTGACGTCGTGACTCACTGGCCTTCATCAGTGTCCCTTCCAGCAAACGTTATCTCATTGCTCCCCTATCAGTTGTGTGCTAAATGTGTGTGTGTGTGTCTGTGTGATTGTAAGCATGTGTCTGTTTGTGTGTGTGTGTGTGTGTGTGTGTGTGTGTGTGTGTGTGTGTGACAGAAAGACATCCCTTCGTGAGAGTCTATCTCACTCTTGATGCAACCAAGATACACAGACTGGGCACGCAATCTGGACTCGTGCATATTCAAATTGTTTCTGTTTCTAAATACTAGAGAGAGAGAGAGCGAGAGAGAGAGAGAGAGAGAGAGGTGACAGGAGCGTGGCTAAGTGTGAACACAGAGTACTCACGCAAGCGTAGTGGATCGGGGGACAGGGGGTCCGAGTGGAAGGGGCGGAGGCTGAACCGCGGGGGGAGAAGGGTGATGATGAGAACCGACACGAGCCACATGAGGCCCCCTGACAAAGCAGGAGCACCCCCGCGGTGTGTCCAGCAGACACATGTACACACACACACAGAAATATGCACAAACACACACACACACACACACACAAATATGCACAAAAACACTAGAATCATTTTCAGAATGAAGATTATTGAGAATTTCTCATCTTGACTGCCAGTGTCGCTCCATTTTGTGTTATATGTGATGATTGTGCTCCCCCTAGTGGGCCTGCGTTCAATAGCAATACTGGATTGGTACTGTAAATGTACTGCAACGCATAGATATTCATCTTTTGAGAAATAAGCATTAAAATAAAACAAAAAACAAATACATTTTTGTAGCGCTTGGTCCACTAATATCCATTGTGCACGTATGCACGTTCTCAGCCATTAGTCCAGTCACGACAGTCCACGTGTTGAGCAACAGTTAGGCGTCAAGTTAAGATAAATCGGAACTCACGCAGATGACAATATTGGCTAGAGACTTCATACCACAAAAAAAACAACCAACTAAAATAAATAAATGAATATTGGCTGAAAAGAAACATCCTTGTATGTGTTTAGGCACCTTTGATGGAACCATGCTGGCGACGGCATGCATGCTGTGGGGACCATGAGTCCTACCCGGTTTGTCTGAGGGGCGCCTCACTGGTCCAGTGTGCCTTTAAAGCGAAATGCCTTCTGGGCTCTCCTTTTATGCGGCTGTAGTTGACAGTTGACCATTGACTATTGTATAATTCTCATCAAATCAGTTTGACCTCCCCTCCCACCCGGCCTCCCTCCTGTCCTCTCCCCCCATCCCCTCCCTGCCTCCCTCCCTGCATCACCCCTCCGACTTAACCGCCAGAAAAAGGTCACATTTCTGAGAAGTGACTTCCAATGCGTGTGCCACGCTGGGTCGTCACTTTCAATTTCCCCAAGACGTTTCACGTCACACGCCCGTCCAAAGGCGGCGGACGCCTAAGCACGGGGGGTGGGGAGGGATGTTCATCTAAGAATGAAATACAATTGTGTTTGTGTTACACAGCATGGTCTTCTGCTGACATGAATACTAAAGAAAGAGAATCTGTCAAATGACCCGACGGGCAACCAACAAACAAAAAAGAGACAAATGAAAAGTGTACCTGCTCAGGGGCCAAGACAGTCCCTGAAAAGTGGCTTCACTTAGTCGGTGGGCTGCCGGAACTAATTTAGGGAAGAGGGGGTTGGGGGGGGGGGGGGTACGGTTAATGACCCCCACCCCACTCTTCATTTGTGTACCCCCTCTGTGCCCACCACCGCACGAAGGTTGGCAATAGCCTGAGGACACACCCAGTGAGAAAAAAAACTAAACAAACCAAACTGCCTGTTTTTTTTTCTTCTGTTTTTTCCCGGAAAGCTGGCCAGGCAGTACGAGATGTTTAACTCATTGGGCCAAATTAATGGAGCACAAAATGCAGCCCTTCTCTGCAGCACGCCTCCAAACCGCTGGTGACACTGACTGGATGCTACTCGTATTGTGACCCAGCCAGAGCTGTATCATAACTGCATTTGACTGGTGACGATTAGTGACCTTTGTGTGCGTACAGCTGCCATCCATTTCAATTAGGCCCGAGGTCGGGGGAAAATGGCAAACAATGATCCCAGACGTTCTCAGCGAGGACAGTTAGGCCCTCGTGCTACACTGTTTATACTGTACTGTAGGCTACTACAGTACAGTACAGTACAGTATACGCTATTTGTTCTGTGATTGCATCGTTCTCAGTCTCACTCGGAAGCTGCATGAAAGCATCTGCTAAATGTGCTGTAATACCAACATCACTTAAATGAATACTTTTACCTAGGCGCCTAGGCCTCCGCTTTGACTTAAAATCAATATAGAATTACAGTGGCCGTTGCATTAGCATCTTTTTTATGGAATTATATCAACATTATTTACCTTCAAAATAAAAATCCACACAAGTACTTATTGCAATGCCTTATAGGCCTACTGTGTTTGCATTGAAATACTTTCAAATTATTGAAATGCTTTGAATTATGTTAAAAATCAAATAAGAAAATGTGTGAAATATCTGACATATTTCATCTCATGTGTTTTGAGAATATAATGTGCATGCAATGCGAATAGAGGCATTTATTTACGAATGTTGACGCATATTTTCAAGTCAGTTTACATTTATTCAAATGATGGGTTACAGATACAAATCACTGCATTTATTTGTGCATTGACTTTTATGAGACACCAGTCTCGTGTAATTTTACGAGCCACGTGCTCCCTGAATGTGTGGATTTTGTGTGACACAGCACTGTAAAACAGTCTCAAAAGAATCCACACAAATAGGTGGAGATTCACAAATATATTTCCATTGAAAAATGCTAAGTTGATGTACAAATGATGATGTACGAGTGGTAAATTAGAGGCACAGATACAGATTTACAGATACAAATCACTCTGCGTTTATTTGTGCATTGTCTTTTACGAGTTACGTAACTTGACATTTGTTTGTGAATACTATTGACTGTTTTAATCCCATGCTTAACCCCCCGTGGATCCGTGGAAGGCGCGTACCGCACTGTGTGCCCAACAACGCGTGCCGCGTAAACGCTACTTCTCAGAAAAGAAGCCTCGTTTCTAGAACATTTTCATATTCGCATATCGTTGGCGGTTAACATTTAGAGTTCTGTCGTGGATCATTTCTTCCTCCCCATCCAAACATAAAAGGGCGAAGCCTGTTTTGTGCTGTGTTTTATATTTTTTTTTTTTTACCAGAACTGGCGACACATGTAGCGTTGCTCAGAATACTCCACCATGCTGCTCAGGCTCACCTGCGCATCTTTTGATGCCGTTGATTGCAGCCGCTATAGGCCTACGTGGAAACCTCAGATCGTATCGCCTCCCGAGAGGTTTTTCAGACCGGAGTTCAGCGGTATGAAGCAACTGCGACCGGGGGGGTGGTGGTGGTGGTGGTGGATATGAAAGCTTGTGTTTATGTGAGCGTAGTCTGCGTGGTTACACTACACTAACCAGCATTAGTTATGACACTGGGTGTATATTTAAAAAAAGGTGGTGATTTTGAGTGAGAAAAAATTAGATGTAGGCCTATTTTTTATTTAGTATCTAATGAGGTGGCACACAATATATATATATATGTATAATTTGTGCAATACATCAATACAATGATTACTGGAGCACAAGGAGATTCTATAGGCCTTTCCAACATCAAATAGCATCCTGCCTATCAAACATCAGACAGCAACAGTAGGGGGGTGGGATTTGACATTCTTCAGTTTCAGTTCCAGCTTTTCAACATAACTGTCACAAAACTCCAGACACAGCACTGGCACCAGGGAATTCACATAACCTGTACATCCGTAAGTACCGGACCACTGATGCTAACGAATGCTTTGTAGTTTTGTCGAGGGAGCGTTAGAGATTAACAGTTTCTCATTTAGATCACAGGAACCTTATCTTTTGTTGGGGGTCTCTTCCATAACAGGTGGCGATGGCTTCCAATAACATCACGTTGGATCCAGTTTCAGACGTACGTGGTCCCAACCAGAGCTTCTGTGATGTCTTCGTGTACAACAGCGCCGCCACGGTTCTCTTTCCCATCTTCTACTCGCTGCTGTTCCTCGTCAGCGCCTGTGGCAACAGCCTGGTGCTCTACGTGATCTGCCGCGGTGAGCAGAAGTGGAACTCCACTTCCATCTACCTGGTGAACCTGGCTTTGTCCGACACCCTCTTCACCCTGGTGCTGCCGGCCAGGATCACATACTACGTTCGGCAAGTGGACTGGCCTTTCGGGGACGTTATGTGCACGTTGACAGCGGTCATCTTCTTCGCAAACACCTATGCAGGTACCGATTACAAACACCGTGTGAAAAACACGGCCCCGTGGTGTATTTGATTTATTTGTGTCACTTTCATTTCTTTTGGTTATCGCGGGTCGTATACACGTAGGCCTACTACTGCTTTTCGGTTGCCTACGACGTTAACAACAACATTAACCAATTTACACATCAGGCATCGGCTTCATGACCTGCATCTCCGTGGACCGCTACCTGGCCATGGTGCATCCACATCGGCTGCGGGAGCTGCGCAGCGTGAGGGTGGTCCGACGGGTGTGCGGCCTGGTCTGGGCTATAGTGTTCCTGGAGGTGGCCTCGGTGCTGTACAAAAGCATGCTCAAGCCCACCCAGGGCAGACGCACCTGCATGGAGTACTTCAACTTCGACGGCGTGCGGTCCATGCCGTATATCCTCCTGCTCGCCTGCGGCACCTCTTTCTGCGCCCCGCTGGCGCTCATCCTGGGCTGCTACGCCAAGATCAACGGGAAGCTCCGCGCCGCGGCCAGGCAGAGCCCCCTGAGCGGCGGGTCGGGGGGGGGAGGAGGAGCAGGCCACCACAGGGCCAACACCATCATCCTCCTCATCCTGCTCACTTTCCTGGTGAGCTTCGGCCCGTACCACGTCAACATCATGCAGTTCATGGTGAGGAAGCTACTCCAGCAGCCCAGCTGTCAGGAACTGACGGACTTCAAGGTGTCGTTGCAGGTGAGCCTGGCCATATGTTTGATTTCTCGTCCTGAGAAGATTTGATATATACAGTATATATATATATATTGGATTCTGATCTATTCTGTCCACTTGTCCTCCCAGGTGACGGTGTCGCTCATGAATTTGAACTGTTCCTTGGATCCCATCATCTACTTTTTCGCAATAAAGACCTATAAGCAGAGGGTGATGAGTCTGCTCAAGGGTCACGGGTTGTCAGGGAGAGTCCGGGAGAAGAGCAGCAGCAGTACCTGAGGAAATAAACACGGCTCATCATACATGTTCTTTTTTTTCTTTGGGGGTGGGGGGGGGGAATTGAAGTGAAAGGTGGACCCCTGTTGAAATATTTTTTATTTTCTCTTATTTGTATTTTGGGTTATGTTGTGTAACATGATCTCACAATGTTAAATATTAAAATTTGCAGCAATATTTGTAAGTTATTATATGTGGTCAATAATCCTTTCTCTGTACTATCCTATGTAGTCCATTTGATGACATTATACATAAAGGTCAAATTTCTCTGACTTGTGATTAGAACTTGTTTGGCCTGTTTGTGCAACTTTTGTGGTCATTAAAAGAAGAACATTAATGAGTTTGCTCACATTCAGTCGGCAAAGAAGTATATGTGGACCAAGTCGGGTGGAAACTATTAGAACGTAGCAAAGCGTGTAATTGAATGTCATTAGTTCCTTCTCGGGCACTGTGAAAAATGCTCCCTCTCATTTCCCTCTTTACAAATCTGGTGAGGCAGAGAGACGAGTGCTTGAGAGACAAAAAAAAACACGAAAACTTGGGTGATGAAACTGCAATCGTCTGCATAAGGAATAACATGATTTCCCTGTGCGCCTCCCAGAATATTCAACACCCTATCAATAAACTCTATATACAATTATTTTGGGTGCTATATTACAAGCAGGTACACCCTTTCAACTCCACACACATGGACACACACACACACACACACACACACACCCACACCCACACACATGCACACAAAAACCCACACACACAAACATAGACACTCATAGACACACGCACAAATTACCTGAGGCAATCACTTACAACATGAAAAAGAAAAAACTGAGAAGTTGAAAAGAATCCTGGTTCACGTTTCTTCTCACTCATCTCTGAGTGTGGGTGTATGGTTATGAACACTGTCACCACTTCCCCTGGCATATAACCACTCTGAAAGCATCTATTGCTGTGCTTGGCTCCGATTATTGCTCGCGTGGCTTCTGTGTCATCGGGCACGCGAAGAGGAAGAGTCTTTTTATAGAACATTAAACAGAGACCTGTTTAAATGGAGTGCGAGAGACAGAGGGGCATACGAGGTAGGGAGGGGAGAGAGAGAGTGTGGTAGAGAGGGAGAGAGACAATGAGCCATGAACACATCCTGTTTGCACAACAAAAGAACATTCCCTTAGTTCTAGCTTGAGAGTGAACAAGTTGGGTGAAAGAAATGTATCTTGAAAACAATATGTATGTGTTTGACGGCACTGTTTTCCAAATATTTAATTACACAAAGAAATAACATTGATTGATCCACTGAAAATGAGCTTTGAAGGACAACAGCAGGGAATCTTATTCAAATTGAGTATGTAAAAAAAACACACGTGCATTTCTCAAGTTTTGAGGAAACCAAGTTACGCGATTAAATCTTAGATAGAACCACTTATCTAGAACCACTGGATGTAGATACCACTGCTCTCACTTCCCCAAGGGCAGAAATAACCAGACCATCCATTTAAATGTAATTTAATTGTATTACAGTACACCAAAGTTAATTACATTGAATTCAAGTCAATTACATTTTTTCACAGTTCTAACAAAAAATGTAGTCTACGTGACCTTTTGAATCAGTAATGATCTAAGAGCATAGCTAAGCCAGGCACAGAGAAGATAATGTAATGAAGTAATGTAATCTATCTAATCTCATCTATTCATTAAATTGTATTATTTATTTAGATTATGTCAATGCAGAATAACAAAATGATTCCTTTATTCTGTATATAATTTCTTTCTTTCTTTCTTCTTTTTGTTTTATTCATTGTTGATTTTAAAAAAGGTAATCCGAGAACATTGATCCTGCGCTGTTTCATTTCGACTGATTTCGATTAATGCTGTCTACTATAAATACACAGGGGGGGGGGGGGCAGTTCTACAGCCACACTTCTGACTGTAAATGACATACCGGCAATACAGCAAAAGCTCTGCTGCCCCCGTGTGTCCTACTTCAGTTACTACTGTCCATCACTTCCTCTGTATCAAGACGGCTTCAACCTTTGGATCACATGAAATGGAAATGTCGTTCTTTGTGTCGACTATTCTTTCTCAACATAGACCAGCTCATACCAAACATCTGTAGTGTACTCTTATGGGCAGATGATGGTAGGGCTTTGACATTACCTCTGATAAAACTTTGTCACTAGACAGAGCCAGTATTGCAGATTATCACTACAGGTTATCACTATCGATAAACAATTACAGGTTTCCACTGCTATGAGAGTAGGCCTATATGTTTTCTTGTTAAATGCAGGGCTGCCGGCTCCCCTGTAAACGCCCCTTCAATTCAGTTTCAATTAGTGGAGGACAGTTGCGTTGCATCAATGTTTAATTAGCAGGTGACCGGGTGACCATAATCAGTCAATAAGAGGTCATGCATGCAGTAGCATCCGTTTCACCTGGAGAGAGAACCAATCCACAAGTGATGGTGGGGGTTTGGTTCTCCTTTAAATAAATAATTCCCTCTAAAAGTAAATTTCTATCAATTATGGGTTAAAACATGGTCAATAAACAACTTTTCTGTAGGTTGGGCAGCCTCTGAGTACTCCTCCAGCTAAAACAGCAAAGTGTAGCGCTGTGACATCGCGATCATCCCAAGTTACCGTTTACTATGCCATTGCACATGACATATCATCTCATCAGTTTGAGCTGGTTTATGCAGCCTAACAGATTTTACATAGGAAGGAAGCCTGATGGTTGATGATATATCTGACTCCGAGCTAAGTCATACGAGCTAAACTGGTGGTGTACGTGGTGGTGTACGTGTTTTTCCTGACCCCGTTCTGATTAAACTACATCAGATACAGTCTGGTTTCACAGTTACATACAATCTGTATTTATATAATGCATTTAATCTATAATGCCGATTGTACGAATAGATATTAAAGGTGTGTTGCATTGTAATAAAGGATATGAACTGCAGACTAATATTTCCTACTAATATATTTCCTGACTAATATATCTAATCCGATAAAGGTGTTTAGATGTCTAATTGGATAAAGTAAAAATATCTAATGAAATATTTTATTTTAGCCTTTTTTTGGGCTGATCATTGATAATTTTTGATAATTTTAAAGTTTCATTGGTTTCCTGAGACTAACACAGCTGCATTACATTCTGCAGGAAACGTGGGTTTGAGGGTTTTTTTATGAGAAATGGGTCAAAGGCGGGCCTTCTTTCAACTCTTAGGGAAAGCTGCACAGGTGAGATGGTGTTGTGGATAACAACACTTTAACACTTTATCAAAAATAAGAGCGGTCGAGAAGTTTTATTAAGACTTTTATTATCACTTGCAATAAGCAATACAAAAGGGCTGAGCTAGTTTGCAAAGAAGCTGCCCAACTAGACTAGATCGACCGGTCGATCGCGATCGACGTATTGGGCACCCCTGCTCTAAACCAATCGTATGCATTGTATGCTCTAAACCAATCCTATGCATTGTATGCTCTAAACCAATCCTATGCATTGCATGTGTAAGCCTATTTACCAAAGGCTCGTAGTGTGTATACTGTGAGTGTACTCAATTATACAATTAAACAGTATAACACTGATCTGCGTGGGAACAGTGATAAAAGAGACATTTCAGAAAATATTCGTGTCCAGGTAAAATATGATTCCTTCTGTGGTAAGAAGAATGAAAGGCTAGAGCAGGGGTCCTCAATTACAAGTCTCAAAGGTCCGAAACGAGCATCTTCAATAAGGCAAAGGTCCAGAGAAGACTCCCAGAGTTGACAGCGGGGGGGTTGTTGTACCGACAGTACATTTGCGAACCGGCCGTCGGTGGGTGTGGGCTTGGGTCTGTTCGCGATTTGCTTTTCGTTGCATTCTTTGCAGAAAGCCCAGCTTAAAGCGCAGATTCGCAGCTATAAATTAAATTGTTGCTTGCAGTGGAGGAAGCGGAGATTTACATTTACGTACGGAGATTTTTGACGCGTTGCGTCGCGGCGATGTCTCGCAGAAAATACATGTCCGGAGACAGTTGTGGTTCGGTCCGCATCCGGACCGGAGTCCGGGGTTTGAGGACCCCTGGGCTAGAGGATTCTTTGAATGCAATGTTTAAATTATAGAGTTCTGGATAAACCATATCTGGAAGCAAAACACTCACTGTGCAACACCCGTGCACAGTAAACAAAAGACTTGAGTCAAATGATTCAAATAAATCATTTCGAAAGAGAGAAACAAGAACCAGCAGCCTCCTTGTGAATGTTAGTGACTCACAGTACCGAAGCACTTCCCTTCTTGAAACATGCACATCCCTTCTTGCTGGAAACATCCAGTAAGGTCGCCCCTGCCAAGCTAATATCCGTGACCATGGTTGCAGCCCACAGACGATTTCCACTGCGCAGTCTGACGTCCTCAAACGCATGCGGTCCTCACCCGTTAGCGTACAAACAGGCTAACTCTTCAGAGTTAAAACTGAACAAAACACACGGAAAAAGAAAGGCAGTCCTTCGGCACTAAATTATGTTGACTTTCTTGACAAGTCTCACGGCTGCAGAGGTGGGAAGTAATGAAGTACAAATACTTCGTTACTATACTTAAGTAGATTTTTCAGGTATCTGTATTTTACTTAAGTATTTATATTTCTGATGACTTTTTACTTTTACTCCCTACATTTTAACACAAATATCTGTCCTTTCTACTTCTTACATTTTGAAAACAGGCTCGTTACTTTCATTTTAATGCATTTGAGGTGAATTATCGATGATTTTTATTTTTGCATCATTGCGCGCATGAAGACTGATTTCAAACTAAATGGATCGGACAATAGAAAAGACGACCCCCTGGTGTGCATGTCATGTACAACGTAAATAGACGAATGCGACGGAAAAGACAAATCGAAACGAAATAGCAGAGACGTTACGGGAGAAAGGGCTGAAGGCGTCATGTCCATGACTGGGAGAAGAAGTCATGTCCATGACTGGGAGAAGAAGTCATGTCCATGACTGGAGGGAGAAGAAGTCATGTCCATGACTGGGAGAAGAAGTCATGTCCATGACTGGGAGAAGAAGTCACGCTAGTACCGTCAGCGACATCGACATGAGTTTTTGTTGTTGTTCACGCTGAATACATTCAGAATGGCAGTAATATAAGTTGAAATAAAGTTCCTATTCCCTTATATTATTATATGATATTTATATTATATTAATATGACGTGAGGTTCCGTTAGCTTTGCACAAAAACAGCCGATTTAAAAATTACTTTGAACTTTTTACTGAGTACTTTTCAGAGCCTGTACTTTTTTACTTTTACTTGAGTAAAAAGTTGAATCAGTACTTCTACTTTTATCAAAGTATTTTTTTACACAAGTATCTGTACTTCTACTTAAGTACAGAATGTGTGTACTTTTGCCACCTCTGCACGGCTGTAACCTTCACTTTCCATCCACCCTCGTCTCAGGTACCGTTTGTTTTCCATTATCTGCTTCACTATTAACTGGGTCTTCTCCCTCAGTCTCCTGTGTCTCTTTTTCTGATGCTTCATGAGTTTCGTAAGGTTTCTCTTTTTCTTCTTCACACGACCTAGTTTCCTTTGTTTCTTCACTGGACTCCATATCGTTTGCATCTGATAGTACTTCAGGTTGCTCAGTCATTGTATTCCAAACAGGTCCAAACTGAACGGTTCTGACATCTCTTCAACACCTCTTTCTTTAGCATTGGTGTCAGGTAAGTAATACCACATCCCCATTTCCTCATCTTCACAATCAGTACATCCTTCAGGATCCTCAGGCTCATCCGGAGTCTTCTCATCCTTGCAGGACAGCGTTCTGGCGTGTGTTTCTGTTCACCTTTGTTCTGGTCTTTCTTCTTCTATGCAGGGTTCTTCTGCTAGGTGTTGGATGTACATCAGGCACAGGATCAAGGAGCACTTTCTGTCCTAGTGGCAACAGGTGATTCCCATGCAGGATTTTGATGAGTCCTTTTCCATCTTCAGGTCTCAAACGGAACACAGGTAAGTTTGACATCTGAATTTCAACCACATATGGTGTAGAAGCCCAGCGATCTGCCAGCTTATGTTTTCCCTTGAGTCCTAGTTTCCTTATCATAACTCTGTCTCCAGGCATACGTTGAGAATGGCGAATCTTCTGATCATATCTCTGTTTGTTCTCTTTGTTCTGTTGGTCAGCAGTGGACTGTGCAAGTTTATATGCGGCTTGCAACTCTTTTCTCATGTCAGATACATATTTCAGGTAAGACCTCTGTGAGGTGCCATCACTGGCAAGGCAATCTTGCTTCGTGTCCGAACATGAGATAGTATGGCGAATAGCCAGTTGCTTCATTCTGTGTCCAACATGTTGACTCCACTTGCTCTTTCTCTTCGGATCCAATGTCCCAAGCATGTTCAATAAGGTTCTGTAAAACCTCTCAGGTTGAGGATCTCCTTGAGGATGATAAGGAGTTATTCTTGACTTCTTGATCCCAAGTATGGTCAGCAGCTCATGAATAAGGCGACTCTCAAAATCTCTCCCTTGA
>OOFB01036400.1:24140-42379 GCA_900323305.1 Trachyrincus murrayi
TGACCGCATCCCGTTCTAATGAGATTTGCATCAATCCCACACTGCTTAACAACCCCGAAACAATCAGCAAGAGAGCTACTTCCAGCTAGTGTGTGTGTGTGTGTGTGTGTGTGTGTGTGTGTGTGTGTGTGTGTTGTGAGAGAGAGAAAGAGAAAGTATGTGCGCGTGACAAGTTTCCCCATAAAATGATAATAATAATTTCATCATCTTCATCATCATAATCATGAAGTCATAAGATTTTAATATTGGAATAAGAGTTAAAAAGAGATATAAACTTATAAAAGAGGACGACAGTAATGGGAAATCACAAAGATGTTGAAATATGAAACGCTAAATGTTTTACCCTGTATTGTCCACCAACCTCTTTTATACGTGCCACCAACCAACATACTGTATATGATGAGATGCTGCCATCTGCTGGTCACTAAGGAGAACTAACAAATTAGTTAAATAATTCAGGAAGAAAATAACCACACCAAATACTTTCTGGTCATTTAAATGGATTACTAGGTAATTTAATTCGAGTAAAGTTTTACTGAAATAGATAGAACAGTTATGGAAATATGACTTAAATCCATGATGCACAATACAAACAATCTAAGTCAATCTTGGTATTGTGTAATATTGATGCAGAAGGTTGACTAAATGAATTAATCCACTAATAAAACACTGTTTTATAAGTTTTATTTGAGGGCTATAGCTCACTGAAACTGCTGTACAGGTATTGTTTTTAAGCTCCAGAAGTCAGTAGTTTGATTTGTCTTGAGGTCTGTACCCTGTTAGTCTGATGTTGGTCCTTACAGGATCCTGACCTCCATTTCTTTATCATCACACACAAACCCACCCACACACACACACGCACACACATACACAGCCACACACACACACACACTCACTCTATCTCTCTCACACACACGTATACACACACTCTCTCTTTCTCTCACACATACACACACCCCCACCCCACCCCACCAGCAGCAGTAGCCCAGTCACATGCTTTCCCAGGTCAATTAGAAGGCATTGCTCTTTCTCGCCCCCTCATCAGCCAGTGCTGTGTCGGCACTTTCCTCCTAGGAGGGCTGAGAGGGAGATGTCACAGCTGAAATAGAGAACGTCCTCCCCCGGAGAACCGAGAGAGAATGGGTGATGAGAGGAAGCCCTGTCTGTTTACAGATGAAGACGGAGCCTAACAATGTTGTTGTGATAAGCGTGTGTATATATCCCACATATTTATTACAAAATAAATACATTAATTTGTGTTCTCTCTTTCTCTGTCTCTCTCACACACACACACACACACACTCACACATACAAACCCAAGTGCACGCACACATGCACATGCGCCCCCACACACATGTGCGTGCACGCACACACACACACACACACACACACACACACACAATGCAGTGGGAGCTTTACTATGTCTGTTTGATTTGACTGAGCTATAGGTTGATTTGACTAAGCTATAGGTGTGTGTGTGTGTGTGTGTGTTTACTGAATGAATGAACCTATGTGTCATTTTGAAACACATGCAGTGTTTGTAGGATAAAAAAAGGCCACATCCAATTAGTTGCAATTTATATTTATTTCAAGAATCAACACACCTCATTATGACCTGCCTTCTCTGGATTTTGATACAACAGTAAAAAAAAAAAAAATGTTACAAAGATAAATACAATAAAACTACCACTTCGGATCAGCCAATAAACACCCCCCCCACCCAGCTCTCACATGTCCACCCTTATTGTCCTCAACATGGCCGGTGAAAAATAAAACACTTCCCCTTTATTTGTTGTGAGCACACAGTGATCCTCTGCCTTGTCTAGCGTACAAGAAAAAACTAAATAGATGTCTCGAGTTCTCCAATTTACTCGCATTTAATTCACAATTTACCCTGCAGAGCTCAGGGAAGCATTTGGCAAATGATACAACATCCTGTAGAAAACACAGTTTGATTTAAGTAGGCAATAACGTTTTATTCCACATTACCTATGAGTTTGGGGGAGCATATTATGACAGCTGTTTTATGTTTTTTTCTCAAATTAAAAAAAAGAATATTTTCAGGAACTTAAACTTATAGCCCGAGTCCAAAATGCTTACAAGTACAACCTGATGACAATGACCTAGAAGCGAGAAGTCTTTTTTTTGTACTTCAATTCTTTCAATTTTTGTTTCGTGGCTAACTCTTGGGGAGGTTATTACAACAGGAATAAAGACTGTATAGGACCATGGACCATGTCGCCCCATGTTAATGTAGCCCATGCAGGCCCACACGTCTTTACAACACATGATACTCCGAGACCCCCACACAGGCTTCAACACCACTCACTAAGCTACAATACATCTACCATAAGTCACGATGCCACCTAGGGCCAACCAACGGTACTACATGTTATGACTGTTTATTTAGAATGCTTTTTTTTTTCAGACATCAGGCAACAAACCCATGGGGTAACAAATGGAAGCCAGAATGGGATGGAAGAAGCACAGCATTGCGCCGAGATAACCAGTATCCATTTTCCTTCAGAGAGCCCAACTTGTTCACTTTGTTGCCGGATGAATGGAACTGTATGGAGTTCAATGGCAAAACAGCTATCTTTAAAGGGACCCTACTTGACCACGCCCACTACTTGTGATGTCACTGTAGGGTAGATATTAAAATCCAGGTAAAATCAACATGTCATGGAAAATCAACATCGCATCTGATGGTAAAATAGTTTGAATATTTTGACCAGTTGTTTTTTTAGTTTTTTTATACATACAGGGAAATTACAAAAAGAAATGGCTGCATGTGAACAGTGTTTTGGTTCACCTCTGACCTCATTGGTGGTTTATTTATTCAGGAAGTGACACCCACTCCCCGGGCCCTCTGCTGGTCAGATGTCCACAGGAAAAGGAATACTGTTCTCCAAGCAAAGGTAGCATTTGGACAGGTAAAGGCATGAGGATTCAGTGTTTCGTTATTCTTTTAACTAACCCGCCCTCCCTCCCTCCCTCCCTCCCCTCACCCTCCCTCCCTCCCTCCCCTCCCTCTCCCCCACTTGCTGCACTTGTGTTCCTGGATGCATCCCCTGTCTCACGTTTTAATTTGTAACGGATGTTTAGCTGAGGGATGTAATGTTGGAGCGGCCACCAGGGGGCACCATAACACGTCGGCCAGCGGGCCTGATGGGGATGTCATCTGGAGTAGGGGGACCTGGGAGAGAAACACAGAGACAGAGACAGAGACACAGACAGACAGAGATAAGATAATGCAGTCCAATAACAACAACAACAACAACAACAACAACAACAGGAAATAAAATGGTTTTGTGCATGTTTTGAGTTTATACACCAGTGTAGTTTAGGCCCTTTATCTGCCTGTATTCTATGTGTGTTTTGTGCTTTATGAAAGATAATGTGAAATTATGATGATATTTTGATGAGGCAAATGGGTTTCACTAAAACACAGACAGGATTCAGGAGCTGGATTCTTAAACTTCGCTGGCTGTTTTACTCCTCTTTGCACACATACAATCAGAATAATAATAATAATCATATGTTTATTTCACATTTCGAAGATGTAGAAGTAGATGTATACTGTGTACAATAATGCAGATTCACAGCAGTATCTCTGTCTGTAAATATGTATGTTAGCATTTATACGGCTGCTGTAGACAGAGACAGCTGAATTTACTGACTGCATATCGGCTGTTTATTTCCCGAAATGAAGTATTTTCTGACATATACCGTATAGGACAGCCAAATAATTAGCTTGATGCTGTTTTAAATGGGCTTAAGCATACCGTAAACCAGAAGAATATCAGTCTTTTACGTACGTAAAAAACGTCATGTTCTCAGCCTTATATGTAATCCAGACATAACTCTATCTCCTCACATTCCGAGCCAGACTTCAGCTCTAAATCAACAATAGAGTTCAATAGAACAGTGACTCAACGTGCACGCACACGCGCACGCGCGAAAAGCCTGGGGATCCAGGAGCAGCCTATCCTCCCTTCTTGTACCGATTTCATCCTAATGGGTGAATTCTTTCCAGGGCAGATCACTGTCTTATACTTGGGCAGCTATGCATCACACATCCAGCCGGTAACTGACAGGCCTTTCAACAAGAGCACATGCTGTACCTCCCTGACCTGTCACCCAAACCACGATGTTTCCAATGTCGTACAGCTTTTAATTGACTGTTTTACGAACGTTACTTACCTTACCAAACTATCAAATGAAAACAAAGTAGTAATTGTATAGCATTCGTATTACCGGTATTAGCTTTAGCTTTAACCTGCTTGGAGCGCCGTGCCCAGATACACACACTTTTCCCATTAGCGCGACAGCGAGAGACACTGATAGAAAAATGATATGATTCACTCCAGTGCTGCTACAAAGTCTAAAAACGCCTCTCTCGTTCTTTTCAGAAGATAGCCACAGTTGTTGTTTTTTCTTCCTTCTGAACAATAAAAGGCAGCGGATGGAAAACCGTCCAATGGTTTATGGGCGTTATGGAAGGAGCAACGTTGCTAGGAAGCGCTCCGGTTGGTCATAAAACAGTGGAAACTCTGTTTCAAGTGCTACCGATGTACGTCATGTTCACAGCATTGATCTGCGTCGTGAAATAACTCGGCCATGACGATTGTCGAATGAATCTCATGCCCCAACTCTTCTGATTGCAGGGGTGTAAAATCTCAACTGTCACTCGACGGGGAGGAGGAAAAAGAACAGATTTTGAACGTGGAAACACGAACGCAAACACATTCAACAGGATTTGTGAATTAAAACCGTGACTGAATTCACCAGATACCCTTCCTCAAAACTTGGCTCTTGGTTTTAAAATAATCTCTCGTGTGGGGCGGAGACGGGTTGGGGGGGAGGGTGGACTTTATGGTATGATGTCGTTGCCCAGCACACAACATCATGTGATGAGCTAACGCTAATGATTGGATTACGTTGTTCTAACAGTACAGTCGAAAATACTGCATGAAATATTCCATTACATTGAAAATTGGAAGTGAAGACAAGGTAGTGAAGGTAGACCAGGACCCATAGTGCGGATGTGTTAGCAGTCAGACAAGGTAATCAAGGTAGACCAGGACCCATAGTGCGGATGTGTTAGCCGTCAGATGCTCAGACAAGGTTAGACATCACCACGGTAACGGGCGACGGGTTGTGATGTTGTGATGTGTGTGAAAGTGGCCGGCTCACCGCGTAAAGCAGGGTTACCTGCTAGGCTAAATCCAGACTGGTGCAGGTTCCGCACGGGCGGCTTGGTGGGGGAAGTGCGGGCTGAGGCGGACGGGGTCCCGCCACGGGACATGGGCGAGAACTCGGACACTGGCCCGTCGTACATCCCCCTGGGGACGGCCCGCAACACCGCCAGCTGGAGAGAGAGACAGAGAGAGATGGAGGGATAGAGGGAGAGAGAGAGACATAGAATAGGAGAGAGAGAGAATTTCGACTTTTTAGAGTTTACAGTGTTACAAAGGAACCACAAATCAATCCTGACCATTGAGGACTGCTGGTGAATATTAGCTCAGAACCAGCTCTAGTTCTAGTCGTAACTCTACTACTTCTACATCTTCGAAATGTAAAATAAACATATGATTATTATTATTATTCTGATTATTATTATTATGAAAGAAAGCGAAGAGAACAAGAAGTGTCTCTGGGAGTCAGAGGCATCGAGCTACAGTACAGTGAGGAAAAAGAGAATGAGTCACAAAAAACGAGGAGCTAATAGAACAAGAAAAAGGTTGAACAGGAACAGGAAAAAGGTGAATGAGCCAGAGAGGCAGTAATGAGGTGGAAGCACCTCGTCCAGGGAACACTTGACCCCCCACCCCTGGGTTTCATCTTGAAACTTTAAGTAGCTGTCAAAGATGGCACATGTTTCATGATCTCATGGAAATTCATTTAGCCTTTTCAGGAACCATGCGTATATGACTCATAGCAATAGCAAGAGACCTGTTTCTCAGATGTTTTCGTCTCTCTCTCTCTCTCTCTCTCTCTCTCTCTCTCTCTTCATTCATTGTGTCCTTATTTCTTTCTTTCTTGCCTGTCTCTCAGCCTGTCTGTCTGTCTGCCGTGTCTGAGTGTCCACCTGTCTATCTGTGTGTCTGCCTGTCTGTCTGCCGGCCTGTCTCAGCCTTGCCTGTCTGTGTGTCTGCCTGTCTATCTGTCTGTCTGCCAGCCTGTTTCTCAGCCTGCCTGTCTGTCTGTCTGCCTGTCTGTCTTTCTGTTTGCCGACTTGTCTCTCAGCCTGCCTGTCTGTCTGTCTGCCGGTCTGTCTGTCTGCCTGTCTGTCTGCCGGCCTGTCACCCAGCATGCATGTGTGTCTTGTATGGATCATCACTGTAAGCCGTACAGCTAAAGGAGTCCTGCTAGATATCTGCCAGTGAAGGAAACAGTGTCTGCAACCAAGACAAACAGCGGGCTGTTACCACGACACTCCAGTGTTCGCTCATCATTCTCCCAGCTCCAAATGGAGGGAATCATTGTGCAAATAAGATTTCTGGGCTCACATGAAAGAACCTCTTAAAGAACTTAGAAAAAAAGAAAAAGGGAAAAAAAGGAGCGACTGTTTTCAATTTGAGACAGGGGCAGGGAATGGAAGTCTGAGGAATAAATTCATTCTCAATAGCCGAATGGGAACAGTTTACCCTGTGGACACGAAACACAAAAAAGGTCTCATTTTGATTTTGATTCATGGCGGTCTGCTTCACACATTGAAGTCGAATTTAAATCAATACATTTAAATTTCTATTAGAGTGCGTTCAATCAAGAAAATACAAATCCAGATTCAAAGTGTGTTGAAAGAGAGGGAAGGACATGTAGCACGGGACTCAAAGGGATCCAAGCTGGGCCGCTACGAGGCATATTGCTTAGCCTGGTTGTTGCAGTCTATTTCTATTTTATTTTATATTCTATATTTAATTTTTATTACATAGTCTTTTGCCTTGTCCCAAGAATGTCAGTGTCCAGAATGATGTGTTATACTGATGTGTTATACTGGGCATTCAACAAATAAAACTCTATACAACTGTATCGTGGTTTCACAAATAAATGTGAATAAATCTGTATACTGTAAATGTACACACCGTACAGACTTACTTCAGATATACAATTAATATAACAATAATAAATACAAAATATTCATCTGTAAGATCCATGTTGTCGTTGGGAAATAAAAATACCATGGATGTATAGGGAAATACGCTTAGCCTTGTGAGACCACGCACGTTGGATATTCAAGTTTGCGTTTCGCAATGAATATCTGTCTGGCCTTCGCTGGACTGCAATTGATTTCCAAATATGGGCGCGGCTTAACGTTGTTAAAAAAATTCCAATCAGATTAAATAACTAAGTGACGCTCTTGCTCTCTTCGCTCTTGCCGAATCTGGTTGTAAGTAAAGCAAAAACATATTCTCCTCTGAGAAAAGCCTTCCATGCACATTTCTGTTCATCTTTTGTATGCAAGATTTGCGATTTAAAAATGTTGCTGCTGCTCACCCCTCCCTCTCCCTACTCTCTCCAAACCTGGCCCACACTCAAAATGAGATTTATCGGAGCAATTAACCTAGATCCGTGTAGCCATAACGTTAGTATCTACATGACAGAATGTGTTTTACAGCACATTTCAAAATGTGTTTGCATATTGTACCTTTAGGGAGCGGGGTTATGCATTTACGTACACAACAACCGGTGCGCTAATACCCAAGACAGACACTGTTCTTCTGACTTGGAGTACCTGACAGTTAAATGCAGGCCTAGCTACCTTCCACGTGGTAGCTTCCTCGCAGTTGCAGGATTGCTTTACATGATTGCTTTACATGGTGCTTTGAAAGGACTAATTGGGACATTTTTGAGGATCAGAACACAGAGGAGTATCAACTGTACTGCTACGTACAGAACTGTGTTGACAATCTCGCCGTTGACAAACACATCCGGGTGTGGCCCAAGCAGAAGCCCTGGATGACAAAGGAGGTCAAAACTCTCCTCGAGGACCGTAACACCGTCTTCAGGTCTGGCAACAGAGCCCTATACAGCGCTGCTAGAGCCAACCTGAAGAGAGGCATCAAGGATGCTAAAGCGGCCTACAAGAGGAAGATTGAGGACCAAAGCAGCGGAGACAGACATAACACCTTCGCCAGCCTCTAACCTTCAATTCTAGTCTAGTTTGAACATTCTTTTCTATTTTTAATTGCCGTTTTATATGTGTGAATGCTCTGTTAGGATTGCCACTCAATTTCGCTGTACTCTGTGCAATGACAATAAAGGAATTCTAATAGTTGAGATTGCTCAGATTACACCTTCCTTGGGCGCCGCCATTGTTTTGAAATTCTGCGGACTGTGGCGCTCCTTGCTTCATCATGAACTGAAACTCCCTCCCCCGAGCACTGATTGGTCCTATCGTTTAAAAAAAGTGTGGGAGAGGCTTTCAACAGGCTTGAGGCCAGACGGCCAGAGGATGGTCTCACCAGGCTAGGAATTACCCACAACTCTCAGGAAATGGGGGGTGCGGCTTTAAGCGGAACTCAGAATCTTGTTTCCGACGCAGAAAAGTGGTAGTCTCTCCCCCCTAGATTTGTTATTGAATAAAAAAACTCGGCCCCTCCTCTCTCACCTGCTTCCTGGCCTTGATGCGCTTGTAGGCGTAGTCAGGGAAGGGGGAGCAGGGAATGAAGCGGCCCGCGCCCGAGATCACGTGCATGGTGCCATCCTCCAGGACGATCTTGCCCTGGCAGATGACAACCGAGGGGGCGCCGCGGAGCTCCATGCCCTCGAACACGTTGTACTCCGCCTCCTACACACACACGAAGAAGAAGAAGAAGAAGAAGAAGCATGGATAAACCAAAGATGTTCTAATAAGAAGAGATGCCACTTGGCTGAATATGTGAAGCAACCACCAGGGGTGCTATTGAGCGTAGACAGTGTAGAGTGATATAAGAGCTGGGATTTTACATCAAATCAACATTGGACGGTCATTCTTTGTGGCCATTTTCTGATGGTGGATAAAAATACACGTTTTTAATGGCATTATATTCATTACGTCTTGAACCATTTAGGTGAAAAAGGCATATTCATGAGAGCACTGCTGTCCGCGCCACGATGGCTGCCAACTACCCCTCATGTACCCGCTATGTTTACTGATTTAGACCTGCTGTCCAATTCATCTGATAACTTTTAGGCCGAGAAATATGTATCTTCGATGCAAAATATTTGCCTGCTTTATTGAAATGTCTATTTGAAGAACTATTTAAAGAATACTGTCAAGAGATTCGGAAGGATTACCACTGCTGCCAGCTGCTCGTCATGTTGTGTAGCCTCAGTGCTAGTGGGACTGCTCTAAAAAGGTCATACCACATCCATCAATTATGTATCGGCAAATAATGGTGTATTCATAATAATCAGTAGATTGTGTTATTTTCACAGTAGCAGCGACGGAGATTCTCAGTTTATTAGCATTTAGCTCCGTTCACCTCCATGCAGTCTACACTGTCTAGCACTCTGCCCCCGGTGCTCAAGCATGGTACTGCAGACTTTTTCCTGTCACTTTACGGTCAACAGGAGTGGCATAGCTCTCTCTATAATAGCTCTGGATAAACCTAGGCTGTGTTCAAATTGGTCCAGCTGTGCCCTATTCCACTATTTAGGGTGTCACCACTTGTAGTGTAGGCCTACAAATCTGGTTCCCTATATAGTGCACTACTTAATACCCATAATGCACCATAAAATAAGTGCATGCTGACTGATGCCCACTTTTTTCCTCTCTCTATCCCATGATGCGGTTTTCATTGTCATCGGATTCATCCAATAGAGATGGTTCTTTATGTAAATGAGCTGCCACGGGGTGACATGTAACACACGACGGTTTGTTTATGCGACCAGTACACGCCACTCTGATGGATTCCCGGCGCATAATTAATTTCTGAATTCCCCCTATACTTGTTTCCTAAATAGTGTACTATATAGTGTTCACTATATAGGGAATAGGGAATGAGGGAACAAGTGAGTCAAATCAAACACAGCCCTACAGTCTATGGGGATGGACACAACAATATAAGAAGGAATGGCATCAAGATGATCTGTATGATATGGTAGAAATATGATCTTGATATATTTCAATCCTATCCATTCGTCATGTGGTCGCTTTAACTCGACTCTAAAGCTTGTTTCATCAGGTCTATAATCTCTCTCTGTCTCTCTATGTCTCTCTCTCCCTCCCCCACTCTAATACTCCTACTCCTACTACGTTCATTAGATTAATGTTATCACTTTCAGTCATACAGACTCCTCCTCCCTCACTCCTCTTTTTTTGCCAAGTCTCTGTTCTGGCTTATGATCACTGATGGTCTTTCTTTTACACACACACGCACACACACACACACACACACACACACACACATACATACACAACCCTGATCCACCTGGCTGCCAAACTAAACAGGACATACAGTAACCAAGGATACCAGCCTGCCAACCATGATGTCATTGTTATGACCTATTGTGTCTGTGTGTGTGTGTGAGTGTGTGCTTGTGCGTGTGTGGGCATGTGTGGGCATGTGTGTGTGTGTGTGTGTGTGTGTGAGTGCGTGTGTGTGTGCGTGCGTGTGTGTGCACATGTGCAACTATGCTGTGGGCCAGCGGGTGCAAGTGTGTGTGTGTGTGTGTGTGTGTGTGTTTGTGTTGCTATGGGCACACATATGTGCATGACTTTAACCTGCATAATATTTGTCTCCATCTATGTATTTGTAGTTACGTGTTGCCTGACAACCGCAGTGAATCCAGTCCAGATGTCGGCTCAGCGATAACCCCGCTATTAGACACAACACGAGTCACGTTGGATTAGTGCTGTCTCAGAATCGCTAACCGTACAGCACAGAGTGCTCCCGTTGGGTTCACTCTAGGTAAACAGGCGACAGAGGCCCGACTGCGGCCCGGCTGTGGCAGTGGGATCCTCCTCCTATTCCTCTCTCTAGCAGGAAATGAAAAAGTGCTGACATCACTCCGGAAGAATCCGGAGGATCTCAGTGGATGTACTCCACATTAGGAGCTAGGAGGCTTATTATGATTAGCATCACGCTATCATTAGCATCGCCATCCCCTGTTGTTCCAGTTATGGCTCAAGAGAGAGAGTGGCTCTCTCTCTCTCTCTCTCTCTCTCTCTCAAGCCTGCGTGCCAGTGTGTCTGCCAGGCATGACAGAAATTGAGCTGGAGAGGAAGTTCTGTGTATTAGATGATTTGGATCAAAACTAATAAACACGTTACTTTGCCATGAATTGACATTTCATGGGGTCTTTGAAAGGATACTATAAATGTCAAGAACATCTAATAAAGTCTAGTATTACAAATGGTAATCTCTTGGTTGGTCTCTATGGTTGTATTTGTATCTATTGTGACCACTTTTTGCTTATCTGCCAGGTTTAAAGTTTCTCCATCCATTATTGTGCCTTTCCTTCCTTCCTTCCAACCTCTCTCTTCCTCACTCCCACACAAAGCGGCCATTTTAAAGTCCTCAACTCTCACTCCCCACGTCTCTCTACACTCACTCTTTTTCAGCTTTTCCACTCTCCTCTGCATTAAACAGGAAGTAAAGCAACCCCGTTAATGACTCCATTTCCTGTGAAGATGATGATGATGCTAATGAAGGATGATTCTGGCTGTGGTGGTGGTGTGTGTGTGTGTGTGTCTGTGTGTGCGTGTGTGTGTGTGTGTGTGTGTGTGTGTGTGCGTGTGTGCCCACGCACAGTGACATCAAACGGTTGGTTTTACTTTCTTTCTAAATATAAAAACCCTAATGACAGCATTTCATATTCTATTTTCCATTTCTCTATTTTTTATTCTCTGTCTCCGATTCTTATTTTCTGCATGACCCTGTTTCCCTTGAAGTGGCATCATCACATCAAACACTGAAAAAGAGGAGCTGTATAATCAAATAACAACCAAACATGTTCCCAGAACATCTCTTCACATTATCCAACTCTCTATTATTATTATTACCATTATTATTATTATTATTATTATAATATTGTTATGTATTCAGAAATTTGCTGAAATCAAACTGCAGGATTTACCAATATCTGTCCTCGTGTGTACTTTCTCTTCATTAGAAATCCGTTGGCTTAGGAGCACGCTGACTTTTTGTCTGTCTTACCACATCCAGATGAGAAGATTGACACCAATCTTCTCAAAATGAGGTCACTGGAACATTTCGCAGGCACTCAAATTTTGATCGTATGCTTCGCTTATTCTCAGCCTCACTTTTAAGTCGCTTTGGATAAAAGCGTAGTCTGCTAAAGAGGATGGCAAGGACCGCTAGAGTCCAAACACTGGGAAGCACTAACGTTGGGAAACGCCTCCGCCTGTGTCTCTGAAGAGCTACTCTGTGTTGCTTCAGGTGAAACAGAATGACAGTTTCCTGGACAAAATACCTGGAAAAATACAGCACATAAAATTAGAAAAACCCTTTGCTCGTGTCGTGATACCTTCTGTTTTATGACATTGAAGTTATGATTCATAACTAAAGTATGCATCAACAACAAAAAGGCAAACAACTTAAATGACCCTGTGTTGGAAAGAGGAGACAATAGGGGCATTGTTCCCATGGACAACAAGAACATTGTGTCATTGTGTTCCTATTATCCTGTCCTTCATTTCATTTGAACATGATGGGTTTATTAAAGGACAGGAAAAGATAACACCTCATATTTTGAATGACCTATGGCCGCTAGCCCTTTTTGTGGCATACAACCTACCGAGTTGTGTGTCTTCGCCGTGACAGTGTGCAGCAAGTCGGAGTCCCAGATGACCAGGTCAGCATCGGAGCCCACCGCGATCCGGCCCTTACGGGGGTACAGGTTCAGGATTTTGGCTGCGTTGGTGCTGGTCACCGCTACAAACATGTTCTCGTCCATCTTACCAGTGGTCTGAAACAGTGAATGAACAGTGAATGAATGAAAACGGTTGTCAGTTGATGATTGGATGGTCAACAAAAAAGGTACCGTTATGTTTGTTCGTATTCCATGATGGCACCCATTGCACTCCTAACCATCCCTTGAAGGAGGGATCCCTCTTTCTGCGTTCCTTCTCAGAGTTTCTTCCTTGATAATGAAGGGAGGTTTTCCTTGCTCTTTGGGGGGGCTAGGGTTTGGGGTATAATGTGGGGTATAATGTGGCCCGTGAAGACCTTTGAGACTGTAACTGTAATCAAGGGCTCTACAAATAACATGGACTTGACCAGACTTTTTTTACTGAACAAATGAATGAGCGAGTTAAATAATAAAAATGGTGCAATGAATGGTATGACGTCATGATAACTTACATTCTAGGGATGCCTAAACTATGATAAACAAATAAGCACACACGGCTGTATTAGATTCAATACACTACAACATGGCTTCTGCTTTCTCATGGTGTTCCATTGTTCAAATGGAACAGAAAATATACGCTGTATGTGGTGAGGATAATTTAATAGTCAGAAACGCATGCTGCATGCAAGGACACTGGTTGGTAACGGAGTCCTGTGGAAGTTTTTCCAGATCATCTACATTGCAAATGCAGTGTGGGACCACAGACCTCTAGACTGACACCACCCACCGCCAGTGGATAGCATTACAAGGGTGAGACTAGAGATTAAAATATGCAGAAATAAGGCCACAACTTGTTTCGCTGTTTCTGTTAAGTTAAGGGTTGGTAAAGAGGATAGAGAGAGAGAGCGAGAGAGAGAGAGAGACCAAAGAAAAACAGAGATGTGCTGAAAAAGTAACTGAGCCCGAGACTAAAAGGAAGGAGGGGTAAATAAAAGAGATATAATGGGACAGAGGCAGGTTTATAGAGAAACAGGAATAAGATTTGAACAGATTTTAAAACAACTAGGGCAACATAGAGTTAGAATAAAACCTTCGCTCAACAGGAGATTTAGAAGCTGACTAAAAGTAGAGAAAACAAATGGATAAAAATAGAAGTTCAAAATATGAAGGGATTTGGGGTTTTTAGTGGTTACTGCAACACAATTGAATGTTGCTGCTAACCGTTTAGATCCACTCCCCAGCGAGAGTATTGGTCAAGCATACATTTACAGAAGGTAAATGAAGATCTGACTCCAGTTACAAAGAAAAAACAGCAATGCTAGCATAGTTAAGCAAAGCCAAGAAGAAAAGCATGCCTATACTACTACATTATGTTTCTAAGTGGAGTATAGTGATCTAGAATGTACCCTCTCTTCTTCTGTGGTTTGAATAAGAATATGACACTATGACAGTATTGATATGAAGTAATGACATGGTACACATAACATACAACCAAATACAAAATAAACAAAAAGAGATATAATGACATTGAATATAAGAAAATAAAAAATATATATACGTATTTGAAAACCAATTCAAATGTAAAGGTTTATTAACAATGTAACAGGTTAACTGTTAATAATAGTAGGATGGGGGTGGTGGGTCGGGGGGGTTGGGTGGGGTTCATTCCTTACCACAGCCTTGTCCCAGATGAGGGACATTCTCTCCTCCACCCCGTTCACCCCCTCGGGAATCTGGGTGAAGTCGTCCTTGCCGATCGCCTTCTGCGCTACGCTGAAGGTGCAGTGGGCACTGCCGGTCACGTTCAAGTCCCCACTATGAGGAACCAATGGAGAGACAGAGAGAGACACAGAGAGAGAGAGAGAGAGGGAGAGAGAGAGCCAGAGAGAGACAGAGAGAGACAGAAAGAGACAGAGAGAGAGAGCGTGACAGAGAGAGAGACAGAGACAGAAAGAGAAAGCGAGAGACAGACAGAGAGGTAAGAAAATACAGAAAGAGAAAATATAGAGAGAAAGTTTAATTTACATTCATACACTACTTGTCCAAAAGAGGACTTATGAGTGAAGGTTAATTCAAGTTAACTTGTGTTCTGTTTATAGATATAATGTGTGGCGTATTTGCCAGTTTGCAACTACAGATCAACAAAAGATTTTTAAATGTAAAGTTCTTTGTTTGTTTTGAGTGTTTCTTACTGAAGTAAAGACATGTTAAGGTTAAGTTATGATAATGCTGCTATTGTGACAGTACCTGGCCAGTAGCGTGTTCAGATAGTCCGGGGTTGTGGGGTCAGGGCTGAGGGGCGGGGCTGTCACAAAAGAGGCAGCCTTTGCCCAGTTCTTGCTCCAATAATGTGTCCCGTCAGTCCCCAGGCTGGCCGTGATTGGCTCCCCGAACACCACATTTCCTGGAATAGAAGCCCATGGTTAATTCTAACTCTACCAATCTATTGAACACACTCTCATCCAAGTGACTCTATTTCACTTTCAGTACTTTGAGAGGAGACCAAAAAACTATTTTTTGCTTGTAATCTCTCTAACATCGAGCCGGACCTTTCATTTGTGGTCAAGAAAGACTCAAATTCATCTTGACAAGAAAAATGTATGGTACACAAATCCTTTATGTTACCATTTACAGTTATTATTTCAACTTTTTCTGTTTTGTCAGTGCGGAAAAATGGTTCTGAGCTGGGAGGAAAGCAAGAGGACACAGCCGTCTATGCCCTCCATGAAGCATACACACATGTGGGCGCACATACATCTAGTGCACGCCCACACACGCACATGCACGCAGGCACACACACACACGATGAGGACTTCCGAACACACATCCCTTCTTTTGTCATATTTTGGCCCTTTCTTCCATCCATTTTTTTTCCCCCTCCATCATTGCTGGAGGGGCCCAGCATTGTCTGCCTGCTTCCCTGGGACCTGTGAAGAGCTACAGACCCTCTTTGTGACAGTGATGAAGCTAAAGATGACTTTGACACCCCTAATAACCTCTAAGGACCACCACTCACACCAGGGGCCCCAGTTTCACGTAGAACTAAAGGACCTTAAACACACAGAACGTATCAAATATTCATACAAGGGCATGAGTGGATGTTCGCATGTCTAACGCGATGCGGGGAATGAGGCAAGCGTTTCTCAAAGGTTGAGGAAACATGTATTGTCATAAGTCAAGAGACTTATGTAGACGCAGTGTTTTTACAAAAGCCCTTCATTCTGAAGTAATATTTACATTCTCTTCCATTCCATATGTGGTCATAGTTCACCTCACATGATTCTATCTGTAACTGCACTGTAACAATCAGCCCTGGATGTGTTGTCGTTACGTCATCACATTATGACGTAACACACATGTCTCTCATGTGTTTCTTGGCTGAATGGTTGTTTAAAAGGTGTTTGCACACCGCCCCAACAAACACCAACACCCAACTATAGAATGTTGGCCAACGCCAATTCGTCATGTCAATGCCACCAACGGGTCTGTTACACTGGCCCGGTGTTGGTGTTTGTTGGTGCAGTGTCCATATTATTCAATAATCAAACGCAGCTTGACTGCACAACCAAGACGGCCAGAGAAACCAATCTCTTGCGTCACACAGCATCAAGATACATATCTGTCATGCTAGAAGTCAGCACACGGCTCACAATCATCTATCTGAAGTCTGGAAGTTTTTCTTAAAGGAAAACCCTAAAACAACTTATTTTAGATGAAACATGATGTAGTGGGTTACATAGCAGTGCTAGGGATTGATCCTGGTCCAAATCTCAACTTAAAGGTTTTAAAAGACGTAGGATAAGGTGTAAATATGGACTAAAATTGCCCTCTATGAGTTAAACGCCTGCTGTTGCATGCGTACATTTATACTGCCAGTTTTGGGTTACCAGGTAACGTCAATTAAACGTTCTGGCTACCCCCCCCCCCCCCCAGTCTAACAGAATTGCGACAGAAGCTTGCATTTAAAAAAAATATGATAGAGGGCGGGGACTAGCTCAAACTAGGGTGTTGGGTTGTCCTTTAATGATTTGCCGTGTAACAAATAAATCATTTTTTTGCATAAAAAATGACATCTCAGTGGTCCTCGCCTACCTTTTTTCCTGGCTTGGGAAATGACGTCGGCAGCACTTTTGCTCATCACCTTGGTAACGTAGAGCGGGCAGTTGGTCTGGCTGGCGATGGTGATGGCTCGGAACACTGCCTCGGCCTCCAGCTACACCAGGAGGACACAACATTTGTGATGTCACTATTCGTTTCAGGGACTTTTCGAGAGGGGTATTTTTAATGAAATATGTCTCTACACTACTCCACTGAATTGTGTGTGAAATTGTAATGCAATTACCTTTTTATGTTACATTTTTAACTATTCCCTGCTTAAATAATTTAAAACAAGGTGTCTGTTTAACTAAAACAATATGTGTAAAGTTGATTTGTGCAGCCAAGAGAGGGAGAGAAGAGAGAAAGTGTGTGTGTATGTGTGTGTGTGTGTGTGTGTGCGTGTGCGTGTGCGTGTGTGTGTGTGTGTGTGTGTGTGTGCGCGTGCTCACCTCCTCTGGCCTGCTGAGCACATGGCCCTCAGGTCCAGTGATGCCCATCTGAAGCATGCGTGCTTGCTCCTGAACACACAGAACACACAGTGTCTTAGTAGTGGACTCACACAGATCCAGATCCACTGACCATGTGCAGGACAATGTCCACATGCACATCCAGACTGACGGGACGTTTTGGAAAACCACGTGGTCAAAATGACAGCCAGGAGTTCAGCGCTTTAGGTTAAGAAATGAAGAAAGTTGTTGCCGTTTAGATTCCATTGGCTTTAGAATTACAAACAAAGCTGTAAATCTGATTGGATGTATTTCGAGAGGTCGGCGTCAAAGTTTAAATTGAACTTTGAGCGCAGCGCCAAGGTGGAGAATCCGAGCCATCTGCTACGCCCGGGGTAGCGTCAACGCTAGGTTGGGCTTCAACGCTCCATAGGAAAACATTGGCAATGCCGACGCTGAAAGCTCATCATGTGTTGATCGCTTGTCTCAGGAACGTTATTGCCGGCAACAGTATGTCCGCCGCAACACCAGAACTGATGTCCACGTTGAGTTGGGGGTATCTCAGTGTCACTTTTCACTACTGTGTTACCCCATGACTTAAAAGGCTTGAACACGGTTAGAGAGGGACACTGAGCCCAAAACGCTGTATCTCAGCGACTTTGGATAAAACAAACTATAGACTTTGAGAGCACCTGATGATGTTATTATGTACAGACAGGATCCATTATAATACAAACCAAGCAAACGCACACACACACACACCACACACACACACACACACCAAGAAGGAAATTAGTATTTCCACTCCAACCTTTATACTGCTCTCTCTCTTTCTCTCTCTCTCTCTGTGTTTTATCCCCAGATGACAATAATACCCCACTATTTTAAGAGAAC
>OOFB01036405.1:12232-22384 GCA_900323305.1 Trachyrincus murrayi
AAAAAAAACATGAAATCCAGCATATTCACAGAGCCTGCGTAACAAGGTCAGGGATGCATACTGCTGATACAGAACGCATACTGAACAGGTGGACAAGTTGGATCTCTCTCAGGACACAAGCTGTTAGATGGTAGCTTCGGTTAGTCCTGAACACCATTACATTTACATTGAGGGCATTTAGCTGACGCTTTTATCCAAAGCGACTTACAAGTACTTAACTATTTCAGGGACATTCCCCTGGAGCAACTCAGGGTTAAGTACCTTGCTCAGGGGTACAATGGTGGCAGACCCGGGGATCGAACCCATGACTCTCCGGTGCTGCGTCTGGAAGCACTGTTCCTTACCCACTAGACTACTAGACTAACACCATCATCATCATCATCATACGGTATGCTGGGGTCTGGCATGACCTGCTTCTGTCGGTCACATTCGGCACTATTCAAACTACATGTGTTTTTTCAAAAATACTAGTATTCCAGTTCACTTTGTGGTTTTCAGCAGAGCTTTTATTTCATCATATTATTAGTAGTAGTAGTAGTAGTAGTAATAGTCATCGTAGTAGTAGTAGAAGTAGAAGTAGTAGTAGTCATAGTCATAGTAGTAGTAGTATAAGTAGTAGTAGTATAAGTAGTTGTTGTTGTAGTAGTAGTAGTAGTAGTAGCAGTACTAGTAGTTGTACTAGTGGTAGTAGTAGTAGTAGTCATATTAATAGTAGCAGGAGTAGTAATAGTAGTAGTTGTATGTTGTGTGTTGTTGTGTTTATTGCTTGGCCAGGTGTCAGCTGGTATACGAAGGCCAGTGAGAGGAGGCCAGGTGTCAGCTGGTATACGAAGGCCAGTGAGAGGAGGCCAGGTGTCAGCTGGTATACGAAGGCCAGTGAGAGGAGGGCAGGTGTCAGCTGGTATACAAAGGCCAGTGAGAGGAGGCCAGGTGTCAGCTGGTATACGAAGGTTTGAGGTTTTTTGAGTATTTTGGACGATTAATAAATGCATTATCGGCTGGAAATGGACAATTTTATGTTGCGCCTGTGCCCTTTAGGCAGTCGTAACAGTAGTCGTAGTAATAGTAGTAGTAGTAGTATTAGTAAGAGTAGAAGGTAATACTAGTAGTAGTAGCGATGATAGTACTAGTGATAGTAGCAGTAATAGTAGTATTAGCTCTATGGGTAAAACAATTGAACAGTTTAAACTCTCTGCCACAGAATTACCACCTATGATGTCATCTCAACAGATCCTCTGAATTTAATGAGGTCATTTCCAACTGTAAAAGCAACTTTGATTCGAAAGGTAAACGTCCCTATAGGTAGTGTTGAAAGCACGCTTGGTGTCCATTTAGTTTGTTGTATCTACCATGGCCCTCTAGACGTCACCATCGTTTGTGACTGTGTGAGTGTGTGTGTGTGTGCGTTATTTTCTCCTGTTTCCCTCTGTCTTTGTCCAAGCGAGGTGTTACCATGGAGCACTATTTAGCAGATTACCAGGCCAGCCGGTAAGTGTGTCAGCTGGTGTGAGGAGGGGATTATGCAGGGGAACTACTACACCCAAACTGCACTGATTTAGTTCCCTGTGACAAGAACCAGCTGACTTTGATCAGTTGAAACACAGTGATGAAAACATCTAGCTTTTTCTGTGTCTTTTGTGGCTTGAAATATCAATCGATGTATGAATCGGGTCAGGATAGTGCGGTGGTTGGGGTGTTTGACACACAGCCAAAAGGTTCTGGGGTCGAACCCCGATGTCTGCAGCCTGCCTGTAGGCCTAACCTGCCCTGCTCCTTAGATCCTAGTACTTCACCGTCAGTCCCTTTGGATAGAACTGTGTTCTAAAGGATATCGTGGTGGTTAGGGTGTTTGACACACAGCCAAAAGGTTCTGGGGTCGAACCCCGATGTCTGCCTGTAGGCCTAACCTGCTCCTTAGATCGTAGTACTTCACCGTCCCTTTGGATAGAAGTGTGTTCTAAATAGTGAACCAAATCAAAGAGAACGTGTGATGTCTGCATCAAGAGCTGGAACATCTTAAAGAGATCCAAGTTGTTTTCATGTGTGCTTTGGATACGAGGAGCAGCCGACCAAAACCAAGGGACCCTCTCGTGGTCCCATCCATCAACTGCCAGTGGAGGTCAAACCGACAGTTTGACCCCCATTAATTTCAGCCTGGCCACCTGGGTGGATCCCGCTCCAGACTCCTATCAACCACTGTAAGATGAGACGACCTAATTTGTCACATGGCATCGGCACTGCAATGAGACCAAATCCCTTCGCTCATTTATGAGTGCTATTATTAATGTAGCAGACGGTTTACAGCGCGCTGCGCCTCCTCGCACTGCGCCTCCTCCTCGCGCTGCGCCTCCTCCTCGCGCTGCGTCTCTGCTGCCGTACTCGGAGTCAGGAATGAACTCAGTGGAGGAGGGCTGGGGTGTGTGTGTGTGTGTGTGTGTGTGTGTGTCGGGGGGGTACACCTGATGTAAGTCTTGGGGTGCAGGAGAGCGTTATCTGACAGGGTGTTGTCACTGCGACCCACTTCTGTCACCGCCCGTACCACAATAAGAAATGAACACACGCAGTAAGAAATAGACACTGATCCCACACTGATTCTGACACCCAGCCCCCAATCTAATCTGTTTATTTGTCTTTGTGTGCGTCTGTCTGTCTGTCTGTCTGTCTGTCTGTCTGTCTCTCTCCATCTCCCCTCCACACAGTGTTTCTCCCTCTCCATCACACAGGCTTGCGTGCACACACACACGCAATTCTTCAACAGCAGAAACATCTCCACCCAACCCCCCCCCCCCACCACACTTGCCTAATTTAAATATCCAATCAGAACCCCTACTCCCACCACGCCACCCCACCCCACCTCCACCACCACCACCACCACCAATGCCTATGCAGTATCTGCACCCATAGGTCAAGTGCTGCAGAGAGAGGTGTTACCTGCCTGTCCTCAGCTCAGCCACAGGGGGGTGGGGGGGGGGGGACACCGCGGACACGTACATCAGAGACCACACAAAGGTTCTAATACGGGCGGTTAGCATGCCGCGTCTCGCTAAGCTACGCTATGCTAAGCTACGCTAAGCTATGCTAAGCTACGCTAAGCTACACTAAGCTATGCTAAGCTAAGCTATGCTATGCTAAGGTACGCTACAGCAGGTGGTCGTTGATGGAGTGGAGTGTAGGCGCACGTGTACACACACACACACACACACACACACACACACACACACACACACATACAGTAAATACATACATACATGCATGCATGCAGAGACTTAGATGCACATGTGATCCTCACTGTTGTTCCAGTTGCCTTAATTGGGGATTCCGGCCAGGAATAGAACTCAAGTGTCCAGAAGTACAGCTGGCTCTCTGTCAGATGGGACATGAGGCAGAACACTTTCTACTTGAGCTGTCAACTACAGGAAATAGTAAAGACTCCCTAGGCTACATGGAGTTCAGCTGAAGCGTGTGTCGGGCATGTTCCACGCTTGTATTTGCCGTGTAAAACATCCCATACCTATTGAATTACTCATGGATTTTTGTATTCTCCTTTTGGCCTGAGGTCTTGGTTGTCAGTAAGTGCAAACTGTCTGTTATTCATTTTTCATTGCATTGCATGCTGCTAAATGTCAGATAAGGTTCTGCTTAAAAACTTCGGGCAAGCTTCGGGCGACTTCCGACAGCTATAAATATAACTGAACCAGAACGAAGCGTTTGAATGTTTAATCTGAGAAGGCATTTCCTCTGTTGTGTTTCAACTGAGGATAACTCGAGCTGGAAACAGGCTTCCCGATTTATTTAGCGCCTATCTGTGAATGTGAAGAACTGGTGAATGGGAGCAGTCTTTTGAGCAGTTGACCAATTTAAACACATATTTCCATCAGTCCATCCAAATCTAAAGCTTTGTGGGTTGTTTTGTGTGGCGTTTGTAGTGCGCTGGGTGCTTTCTTTTTTGGTTGGGTTTTGTGGCTGGCAGGGGAACAAAGTCTGGGCAGCTGAAAGACTGAGGCAGTAGTAGCTTTAGCACTGAACACAACAACACACGGCTGTGCTCTGCCAAGGAGAGACCGCCTGAGCCAAGGAGACGTCCGACCAGCTCCAGTAGTGCTGTTAGTGTTTAGCATTGTGGGAGGCCTGTTAGGTAAGAGATGGACGCGGCTTGGATTTGGACCAGTGGATGATTTTTCTTTCAGGTTTGGTTATTTTTCGACTGTGGCTTCAAACCAGAACTAAACCACAGAATCGTGCAGCGCTAAGGAGAGACGTCTCCCAGGGGCCCGTAGCAGCCGGCAGGGGCCACGGCAGCGTGTGGATGGTTTGTTGACCCGCGGTTCTTCCTTCTCTGTTGTGGGATGGCGCGATGAATATTTATGGCCACACGCGATGCCGTGAGCGACGTCTTAAGAATGAGATATGTAATAAAGACAAGGTTTCAAATAAACAGCCGCTGCGTTGAGAGCGGGTTAGATATTAGGTGAAGATCACCTGGGAGGCTATTTCAGGTGGTGAGTTATTGTGTGAAATAGATTGAGAGTTTTGAAAAGTAATTTACTTTACTCCGTCGTAGTCGGGAGTCAGCTCTCGCCTTGACTCTGGGGTCGCGACCCCATCTAGCTTTAGGACTTTCCCGGGGGGCCAGAATGCCACAGGGGGGGAGGGGTTGACCCGGTGGCTGACATTTCCGGACTGGACCGTGACGTGTGCCATAGATAACACACACACACACACCTGCCAGACCCCGTCTCTTGTGAGCCAGCGTTTGCTGAGTGCCGTGCGATGGTGTGTTGGTGGTGGGCGGAGCTTGGGATTAGCACATGTAAATGATTCAATCCCCCTCCCAAGAGGAGAAACAAACACACAAAGAGAGGGATGAGACTGTCATCAGAGTTCCTCAGCGGATCAGAACTGGCCTGTTGAGTCACTGTTGCTATCCAGGATACTGTGTGTGTGTGTGTGTGTGTGTGTGGGGGGGGTGGGGGCAAACAGAGACTTCATCTGCCAGAAAGTTTAGCGAGAGAGCATTTTGACGACTCTTAGATAACTTTGGGATGTGATTTATATCAGAAGACAAACGTGGAGGGCTTTCTGATGGCTATTTATTTATTTAGCTTCATGATTGTTTATTGTGCAAATAAAATACAAATTGGTTCATTTGATTTGTATTTTTAGTCCATTTGCTGCTCTCTTGTTACGTGACAAACATTACCAATTATTGTTCAAATGTGTCTGTAAAGAATATAAAAATGTTTTATGGCCAAAGTGGACTAGTATAGTACAAAACAATGTCTATTTCAAATAGCAACACATATTATCCATATTTATTTTATATTTACTCATTCAATTCAGTTTCCAATGACTTGTGATAGCTAAAAGTAATACATTGAAACATCCATGCTGTTGAAAATAAGACTTTCCTGATCAACAACCGTTTTAATTTCTAATTTCATAGCTTTGTTTTTATTTAATTTGTTTTGCAGCACTCCATGTTGCATGTTAATTGTATTCATTTAAAACAAATGTATAAAAAAAGACTACTTTGGAAGAAAACGTACGTTTCCAAAGTATCTCTCTTATCTTATCTCAACACTCATGTATACTGATTTATATTCAGTGACAGATGCCTTGCTAAAAGGGCACACACACGCAGCATAGGACCACAGGTTGTAGTTGAACCTGGCGTGCTACGAGGCATGTGGCCTACGTGGTTTGCCCACTAGTAGCCACGAGCCACCGATGGAATGTTTTCTTTGGTAATCAGTTAAGTAGGGATTTTGTTGTCCTCAGCACACAGAGATGAAGTCAAGTATCAGCTGGGAACTCTGCTTAATGATTCATGCTTCGAATGTCCACCGTGTCCTCCGTGGCATCCACGTTATAAAACCCCTCACACTGCTTGGCAGCAGACAGTGTTCTTTTAAAAGGTCGCACGCTTAAGGGGTAATCCAAAAGCCACCTAGTTCCCTGTTCGTGTGTCTTTAATTGATATCTCTCTCTTTCTCTGTCTGTCTCTCCCTCTTTCTCTATCTATCTCTCTCCCCCTCTCCCTGTGTCTCTCTCTCTCTAGCTCTCTCTCTTGCCAACAGGCCCTGTTAGGACCATGCTAGCAACTGAAGCGGATCTCTTCGGTGTACTCAACTCAAACCTGGTTCCAACTTGACTGACTGTGGTTATGAACATCCGCACCCCCGCATTACAACGGTAGGTTTTATCACGAGGGGTAAACAGACATTAGAAATACACATTTCATATAAATGTACGCATTTCTGTTAAGGGCCTGTTTAAAAGTACACTATGCCACCTTTTCACTGCAGCCGTCATTCAGTTTTGTTTAAAATGTTATTCATTTTAGTTTTAGTGTTGAAGTGAATAAAACTCACCCTGGATCCAAATTAATGTTGTTCTGTGACGAACGAAAAGAGGGCGTTGTGTGACACGAGGAATGAAGAGACAGTGGTGTGATTTGCCCCTGTCTTTAACCAAGACACAACACTTCAAATCATTTTGAAATAAAAAGGGATGACAGAGGCAGAGTAAAAGCTAAGTCGCGCGCTAAGTGCGCGTTTAAAATGTATAAATAAAAGGACTCATGTCTCACTCAAGTATCTTCTCCTCAGGAAGGAAGCAAGATGTTTGTGGCGTCCGTCGTCCGATGGGGGGCATGGAGCATCATCCTGCTCCTCCAGTTTGGTGGCCTTGCAGTTTTCGCCCGGGGCTGTCCGTCACGCTGCGTGTGTCGACCAGACCCGACCGAAGTCAACTGTTCCGGAAAATATCTGACATCGGCGCCAGAGGGGTTTTCCACTGATGTCAGACGGCTGGATTTATCCAGCAATAAGCTTAAGACGCTGGGACGCCGGCAGTTCTATGGTCTCCAACAGCTTCAAGAGTTGAACCTCAGCGATAATATCATCTCCATGATTGAGGTGGAGGCCTTCCAGGGCCTGCACAGCCTCAGGACTCTCCGCGTTAAGAACAACCGGCTTAAGATCATCCCTGTCGGGGTGTTCTCAGGCCTGTCCAACCTGCGCTTTCTGGACCTCAGCGAGAACGAGATCCTGGTCTTCCTGGATTACACCTTCAGAGAAACGGTGAATCTGCAGTTCCTGGAAGCAGGAGAGAACGACCTGGTGTTCATCTCCCAGAGGGCCTTTGTGGGCCTTCAGAACCTGCAGGAGCTCAACGTGGACCGCAGCAATCTGACCTCCATTCCCACCGAGGCGCTGTCCCAGCTCCAGAGCCTGACGCATCTACGCATGCTGCGCCTCACCATCTCCATGCTGACCAACAACGCTTTCCGCCGGCTCCACCGCCTCCGCAGCCTGCAGATCTCCTACTGGCCGGCGCTAGACACGCTGGCCAGCAACAGCCTGATCGGCCTCAACCTCACCTCGCTGGTCATCAGCAACTGCAACCTCAGCGCCGTCCCTTACGCCGCACTCCGACACCTGGTCTACCTGCACTTCCTGGACCTGTCCTACAACCCTATCACCGCCATCCAGGGCAACCTGCTCGGGGACCTATTGAGGCTACAGGAGCTGCATCTAGCCGGGGGGAGTCTCCTACGAATAGAGCCCGGGGCCTTCAGGGGACTGGCCTACTTCCGCATGCTCAACGTGACATCAAATCAGCTCAGCACCTTGGAGGAGAGCGCCTTCCACTCGGTGGGGAACCTTCAGGTGCTGAGGCTGGACGCCAACCCCCTGGCGTGCGACTGCCGGCTGCTGTGGGTGGTGCGGCGGCGGTTGAGACTAAACTTTGACGGACGACAGCCCACATGTTTGTCCCCTGAGGCGGTTCGGCAGCGAGAGTTCAGGGACTTCTCGGAGAAGGAGCTGCCCAGGATGTTCACCTGCCGGCCTGCCCGGATAGCCGACCGCAGGCCGCAGGAATCCAGAGTGGAGGAAGGCACCACGGTGCTCTTCACCTGCAGGGCGGATGGGGACCCCGCCCCGGCGATCACCTGGATCTCCCCAAACAAGGCTGTCCTGGCCTCAACGGGGCGGATCAGGGTTCTGTCCAACGGCACCCTGGAGGTGCGATTCGCCCAGGTCCAGGACAGCGGCGCGTACCGATGCGTGGCGGGGAACGCGGCCGGTAACGAAACCCTGAGTGTCGACCTGCAGGTGAAAGGCTTCTCCCGCAACCGCACCCTGACCTTCTCCTCAGAGGAGGCCGGAGGGGAGTCTCCGTACTCCCCGTCTGCCGCCACCAACTCCTCCGCTCAGATGGCCAAGCCGTACCCGTTCGACGCCAAGACGCTGGTCATCGCCACCACCATGGGCTTCCTGTCCTTCCTCAGCTCGGTGGCCGTCTGCTTCGTGTTCATGTTCTTCTGGAGCCAGAGCAAAGGGCAGATCAAACACACGGCCACCATCGACTTTGTTCCCCGCTCCTCCATGGGCGGAGGAGGCGACGGCGGCGACGGTGGCAGGTTCACCATGAAGCTGATCTGAGGTAGAGGAAGAGGGGATCCGAGCGCGGTGATTTAATGAGCGTGGCTTCTCCGGGAACTACAGGAGCTCCGGAGGGACATTCGAGGCCACTGAGCTCGAGAAGGCTGCGGCCCCATCAAAGAAGCAAATGGAGTTAAACCCGCAGTGCACACTGGTGGCTGACTGAAGATCACTTTACTAGAAATATAATTAACAGTGAATATGTGGGAGCAGGTCTGTCTCATGTTTGCTGTGCATATATTGATCTTTACTTATGAAATATATAAATAATATCCCCTTAAGTGTCGCATGTAGCATTTAATAAGATAAACAACGCTGTCTGCATAGATTTTGGGAGCATCACATGTGTTGCATGGCAATGTATGTTTAACTTTAGCGTAAAAAACAACAACCAAAACAACCTGCATAATCATGCATATCTAGTGTTGATTCATCGGCTTTATTTAACAAGTGTTCCTAGCTTAATGGCCTGAGCTGCCAAATGCAGGTGGAGGAAGAACTACGCCCTTTGACCCGAGGGTCACACTCTTTCTGCCTAGCCACGCTCGATCACTTCGGACACTGTCAAGTCAGCACTCAGGCACTCTCTCACCAGAAAACAAGACGTTGACTGATAACGATATGAGGGATTGATGGGAGACCGTAGGGCTGTCGACAATTTACATTTGGATAGCAAATCTTATAGACTCGGCTTGGTTATTTGAATGTTAATTTGGGGATATGCATATCGGTAATATGTGTTAACACTGATAATTGATGGCATACTACAAAGTATGAAGTGTATCTTATTGTATATAAAAATCCATTGAGTCTAATTTCATAGGTTACACATTTCATAAAGTTTTTTTAACAAGATGAGTTCAACCACTTTCCACCATTTTTTAAGGATTTTAGAACATTAAAAGAATTATATGATTTCTTTTTTTATGTTTATGCACTCTTACTATTATGTTTTTTTTCTACTTACACATTTGTGTATGAAATCAAGCGAAAAGCAGCACTAGCATGAACAAATGTGCCTGAGGAACACATCATTGCTGTCTTGTATGTCGGATACAGGTCAGTCAGGTCAAGGGCGTTTTGGTATGAGGGCTTTTATTCTCTCCATCCGTCGAGCTCTGAGGATTACTACACGCACGTCACACTCTGGACAAAAGGAAAGGTGTGCATACCAACACTTTGTACTGCCAGTAAAAGAAAATAATGATAATAATGCTATTAACGCTGTACAAAATCTTTTTTCTTTTGCTATTTTCTTCTATTTTTAAGTTATTGCTTGATTCTTTTTTTCATTTAAAAAATATTAAATGCTTGTATTTCAACATGCCTCATGATTATGTTATAAAATGAAACAAGCGAGATATTCTCACATGGGCAAAACCCTCCTTTGACTTTGTTTGAAATAACTTTATTGACTGATTTGGCGTCAAACAGAGCAGCTTTTATTGCATAACTGAAGTTTAGTTCTCCTCACTCCTTTAATTGGGTTTCCTGGACCTTGACAGAGCAGACGGGAGAAGGGGAGGGGGGGAGAGGAGGGGGGGGGGGGAGGGGGGGGGGGGGGGAGGCAAGAGAGAGAGAGAAGGAGTAGAAGAGAGATAGTTTGAATCCCCCAGGGCACTGTAGGTGAGGACATCCTCCGTGTGGTCCAGACACCTGTTCTCCGCCCCAGTCATTAGGACCATACACCTAATACACATAACAT
>OOFB01036408.1:25009-42984 GCA_900323305.1 Trachyrincus murrayi
CATCTTCCGAGAGAACGCACGCACGCACGCGCGCGCAACACACACACACACACACACACACACACACACACACACACACACACACACACACACACACACACACACACACACACACACACACACACACACACACACACACACACACACACACACACCCTCCTTCCTACAAGCGACGTGTCCCTGGCCACCTTGATAAATGTCCTTTAAAATTCTGAATATAAAAAGCCGACGGTCGGTTTCGCTGCGGAACCCAAGCGGGGACACATCTTCATTCAGCAAAACGTCGGGCGTCTTAGCGGAAGAACAGGGAGCTAGCCGCGGCTAAACACCCCGACAGCACCCCGCCGCCGCCGCCGCGTTAGCCCCGTCGCTCCCTTTAGCCGAGAATAAAAAACCCGCACCACGCCGGGCTAATGCACTTCGTGGCACTAGGAGAAGGGCTCGGATATATGTGGGGATTACCTCTCGGCCATTTTCCCAGACGGTTCTTTTGTTAGTGTCCGTAAATGATAATCCCCAGGAGGTGATCCATGCCGCCGCAGTCAACGAGAGAGAGACACTCCTTCCCGGCTCCTCCCGGCCGCTCGGGAAACTGAAATCTCGCCACGCGCACTCCCGTGTGACCGCCCTGCCGCCGCGTGCACGCGGTCACACGCAGTCCACACGCACATTGTCGTCACCCTCCTGACGTCACTCCGTCCGCGAACGTCACGTCTATACTAATTCTCTCATATTTGATAACGGGGGTCATATTTGTATCCACGCATCGTCGTCGTCGGTCAGATGGCTGTTTATTATTGCGTTGAAAGTTTCACATTCAATTCAGTCAATGACCCCCACATTGAAATAAACAAGATGATTTTAATCAGTCGATTAATAAATCAAACATTACTATACTTTTTTTTAAAACCTTTTCGTTTATCAAAATGATGATGATGTGGTTATTTAAATAGGGCCAGTTGGATTCCCCCAACAGTGGGGGGTTTCGTTGTGCGTCGCTGCCCACCCTCATGCGTGCATGCTTGTGTTAAGTTGATAGTGTGACAAACATTCTGGGCATACCTGGGTGGTGCACCTGCTGCTGCGTTGTTGTTGTTGTTGTTGTTATAATTATAAAAGTGGGAATGGTGCGCCCTCAAGTGGACTTTTGCATCATTCAAGTATTTTTAGTTGGCCACAAAATAGGCCTACGACTCAAAATGTACACATCTCCGTAAATTACAGCTACGAGACATTCAAATTATAATGAATATCGGCGTGGACGTTTAGATTTTTTTTCTCTGGACTGTGCGAAGTAGGGTTGATACACGTTGACTAACATCTCACTGGTTGACCCATACAACCAGTTCATGAATCAATCACTGCCCCATATTCACCCACATTTATTAGTGACTCCGCTTCACCTGTGTACACGTGGTTACGTGATTGGCGCAGCTGTAAGTTGATAAGACGTCACACCTGCCAGGTCCCCGGGGAGAGGATCGTCTGGGTAGCGGGCAGACGATCACCTGAGTAGCGGGCAGAGGATCACCTGAGTAGCGGGCAGAGGATCACCTGAGTAGCGGGCAGAGGATCACCTGGATACCGGGGAGATGGACGGGCCAGGAGGACTCGAGGACCTCGAGCTCAGAGAGGCGCAGAGGGAATACTTGGACTTTCTGGATGATGACGTAGGCTAATGGGCGAATTTAAACTTGTGCATTGTACACTTTTGTGCGTCCAAAATGAAATTGAGGCATGTGTTTTTCTCGATTTCATTTTAGCAAGACCAAGGTGTTTATCACGAGAAGGTCAGGAATATGGTGTCTGATAACGCCTGTCGACTCATTGTGAACGTCAACGATTTGCGAAGGAAGAACGAAAAGAGAGCGAAGGCGTAAGTAGTGTTGCTTGCATATGGTGATTTGTAGCATGTGGCTGCAAAGGTCCACGACTTAGTGATGGCTATACAATAACATATGTAGCCTAAAATAATAGTCTATAAAGGTGGGGAAAAATACACGCATAATACATAGGCCTACAACTAACTGTAGTCGTTGTTCTTCTGCAGGCCCATTATGTTTATTCTGTATTTTATTTACTACCGGTGTAGGCCTACACAACATGGCACCAGCTGCATTTAGAGTATTCGCTTGAAACGGAATACATTAAGGGTGGACAGTTTTTCTTTTTATTGCAGATATGTGTTCCTGGATCTCCTGTTTATATTCCCCTTTTGCAGTTTGCTGAAGGATTCGTTCGGTGAACTCGTTGCTTTCCAGAAGGCCCTGAAAGATCTGGTGGCCTCCATTGACGCTACCTTTGCCAAACAGTTTGAGGAGTTCCACGTCGGTTTTGAGGGCAGCTTCGGGACCAACCACGTCAGCCCGAGGACCCTCACTGCCCGTCACCTCGGGAACCTGGTCTGTGTGGAGGGCATTGTCACCAAGTGTAGGTAGAACCTCTTACAGCACCACACCATGTTGTCAATGTAATGCGATGTTTGATGAAATGGTTACCTTGCTGGAGAAAACAGAGTTTCTGCCTGCACACAAGTAAAGACCTGTAATGGGGACATAATGTAATGTTTAATATATAAATGGGACGACTGTAACCACTTTGCCCCAAACTTTTTCCAGCATTTCCGTTTATTTTCCCTCCTCTTAGGCTCTCTTGTGAGGCCAAAGATCATGCGCAGTGTGCACTACTGCCCTGCTACCAAGAAGACCCTGGAGCGGAAGTACACAGACCTCACCTCTCTGGACGCCTTCCCCTCCAGTGCCATATATCCCACCAAGGTTGGTACTACTGTGTGTTGTGGGCCACCATACCCTCCTCCGCAACACAGAGGACTACTACGGCAGCAACCGTTTCTCGCCATTCACGACAATGATGTGGTCGCCGTAAATCTTTCTCCCACCTTTTTGTTCTTGAAGTAGTTGGTGGGGATATTTTCACTTGATGTTCTAGCGTCTTTTTAAACGCATTGATCAGGAGTCTTGCAACTTTATGTCTCCACTAAACTGACCCTTTCATCTGTTAACCATCGCAAGTTTATTTCGCTGTCAAAACCTCTACCTGCACACACTATATTATGATTGGTAATGATTGATACCCCAAGCCCCTCCTCGGCAAATGACTTAAATTCCAAGGAGCTCTGGTTTCTGATTGGCTGCATGTGTGTGTCTCCAGGATGAGGAGAACAACCCCCTGGAGACTGAGTATGGGCTCTGCTCCTACCAGGACCACCAGACGCTGACCATCCAGGAGATGCCTGAGAAGGCTCCTGCCGGCCAGCTGCCTCGCTCGGTGGACGTCATCGCGGACGATGACCTGGTGGACCGGGCCAAACCCGGGGACCGCGTCCAGCTGGTGGGCGTGTACCGCTGTCTGCCCGCTAAGCAGGGCGGCTTCACCTCTGGCACCTTCAGGTCGGTGAGGGAGGGGGGCGGGGCTAGCGTGAGTGCTAAATGCTCTCTCCACTAATGTAAATGGTAGCAGTAGCGCTTTCTCTTTTGACATCAATGCGTGTCGTGTCAGTTTGGCGTTTGTGGACCAAAAAACTATCGCCATGAAAGTAGGCCTACTTTACAAAATGTCTTCTCACAAAGAAGTGCTACGGCTATTGTTTATGTTTAATGGCGACGTGTGTGCCGCTTATGCTAAATGCTCTTCAGCACAACGGTCATTTTGGCAAATTATATTTGGTAAGGGATGTTTCAGTGAAGCTAGAGAGACGGCTGATGTCTGGTTTGATCACCAGACTGGTCTGGTCCTGGTAATACTGTCATTTGCCCATAGGCTTTATTTGACAAGGTACATTAAAGCTGCTGTAGGTAAGATTTGAATTGCAAAGAGAGGGAGACCTCGCCCTTCACGCACCTGTGGTGGAGCTATGATAACGCTGCACCTGTGCTCTTGACTGCAGGCAAGATGTATTCTAACCCAGTCGGGGAAGAGATGCCCTGATTGGTCAGAAATGAGCGGGGAGTGGTCAAAATCTAAATGTCTCATAACAAGAGGCAGGCACAGCCAACCAGAACAGATACTCTCACAGAGCATTTCACTCACTAACAGCTGACGGATGGCTATGGAATTTCTAATACATCACACTCAAATTATGGCTGTTAAATCTTGCCTACAGCATCTGAAATGTAAAATGTATGTAAAAGTGAATTTGATACGAGGACCTGGCAGGAACTGTAGCGGGTGGATAGTTAGTGTTTTCTGGAGTGTGTTCCAGCCAGAGGCAGCTGCATGTTGGGATGGCCTATTTGAGTTTCAGGTGGCTGTAGAGAATGACCTTGTGCAATGTGTAGCTTATGTGGCAGCTTGTAACAGATTGAATGGGTATAGGGGGCTTTTGTCGGGTACGGCTATTTAGATGAATGTGAGCCAGGTGGAAATCTAAAGATAGCTAGTTAATTGTGTGTGTGTGTGTGTGTGTGTGTGTGTGTGTGTGTGTGTGTGTGTGTGTGTGAAAAAGGACGTCAGTAATAAAGAGATCACAAGGCATTCAGGCCTGCAAGGCCAACTTGGGAGTAGGGCTGAACAATGGGGTAAAAAAGAATCATATTGCGATTATTTTGACAGATATTGCGATATGATTCACTATTAGTGGGAATGATCATTTTTGCATCACAATTTTCATTTGTTGGTCTGTACCAAACAAACTTCTTGCATGGATCACCTCCTGGGGATTATTATTTACGGACACAAACAAAAGAAATTACATTTACACGTTTTATCTGCATCAAAGAATTGCAGCTCCTGCCATTAGGATATTGCAGTTGGCCATATTGCTGTTTGGATGAATTGTTCAGCCCAACTTGGGAGCAATATGGTAGATGGTGTCCTCATAGGGTTCCAGGGTTATCTTGATCATGAAGCCAGTCTTGTATTGTTTTTTCTTTTTTTCCTCTCTGAAGGACCATTCTTCTGATCAATCATGTCAAACTCATGAGCAAGGAAATCGTACCGACCTTCTCTGCTGACGATGTGAACAAGATCAAGAAGTTCTGCAAAGCCCACTCGAAAGTAGGCGTGTCTGCTTGTGAACGCTTGCGTATGATGCCAGTGTAAATTGTTTTTTGGAGGTTATTATTGTCTTGGCAAACATTTTACGTTTTGGAGGGGAGTAAACTCGATGGCAATATTGTAAAGGACATTAGAATGCAGTTAAGATTTTTTGTTTATGATAAGGTAAGGATCACCTTGATGACCAGCTAGTCTTCTGGGGTCGAAGACATTACATAATACATATACAGTCATTATCTAAACAGTAATGGGCAAGACATTGCCATAAAAAACGACAAGACGACATTGAATGATCCAAATATACGTAGCATCTAGACGACAGAAAACGAAAAATTCTAACAGAAAATTGAGGGCAAAACATTGAAGGCAAGGTCAGTTAGGGTAGTGAAGGTATGTTGGTGACGGTATAATTTAAGCCTCTGTTTAAAACGCACCTTTCCTTTATAAATATGTGATAGGATGTGTTTGAGCACCTGGGCCGCTCGTTAGCGCCCAGTATCCACGGCCACGCCTACATAAAGAAGGCCATCCTCTGCCTGTTGCTGGGAGGGAATGAGACCATCCTGCAAAATGGCTCCCGTATCCGTGGCGACATCAACATACTCCTAATAGGTCGGTCCGTTTTTTTAAAGCGGTATAAATCACTTGAAGGAATGCGCACCTAATGTATCGCCTCTGCAATTAATTGGTGAAATAATTATTGTCAATTGAGCTTTCATAAAGATTAACTTGTGGTATTTTAAGAAATACGTACGGTCATACAGACGGCTTGTGACAATACTTTGGGCTACCTCAAACTGAGGGTAATGATGAGGGTCACGACCCCAAGTAGGCGTGTGTGTGTGTGTGTGTGGTCGGTCATTTACAGGGACTTCTTGCGTCCTTGCTGCTATGTAGGTGACCCGTCGGTGGCCAAGTCCCAGCTGCTACGCTACGTGCTCTTCACAGCTCCCCGCGCCATACCCACCACAGGACGGGGCTCCACTGGGGTCGGTCTGACGGCGGCCGTTACCACGGATACAGAGACCGGTACCATCGTGTTCTTCCCCGCCGAGTCTCCCGTTAACATCTGCGTTGTCTGTATTCGATAACTAATCGAATGTTAATGTCTGTCGCAAATATTTTTTCCTTTTATTTTGATCCGTGATTACATTTAGTATTTGTTTCTTTTATTTATTTTTTTTAAAAGAAAGGGCAGTGAAATTGTGTTTTACCTGCAAGAGAATTGAGGTTAGGCACATTGTGCTCTTCAATGGTTAACGATTCTCGAGTTAACTTTGGATTTAACCTTGCCTGAGCGTCTATAACTGGGGCACATAGGGTCTGTTTTTTCTCCATGACTAATTTGCCCAGTAACCAGGCTTTTTTAAATTTATTTATTTATTTTTTGGGGGGATGCTGACATGCATAGTATGATATTATAGATGTTGATATGGGCGAGGGGCAACTCTCACTGGCTTTTTTCTTTTACCGTTTGGTTACCAGGCGAGAGGCGCTTGGAGGCCGGAGCGATGGTGTTGGCCGACAGGGGGGTAGTGTGCATCGATGAGTTTGACAAGATGTCCGACATGGACCGGACGGCCATCCACGAGGTGATGGAGCAGGGCCGCGTCACCATCGCCAAGGCCGGCATTCAGGCGCGGCTCAATGCCCGCTGCAGCGTGCTAGCTGCCGCTAACCCTGTGTATGGGAGGGTAAGCTTTCATAGTTACTCCAGTTACTCAAAATGTGGCGACCTAATAGTACATAGTCTTGTTTCTCTCTTCCCCCAGTACGACCAGTACAAGACCCCCATGGAGAACATCGGCCTGCAGGACTCCCTGCTGTCCCGCTTCGACCTGCTCTTCATCGTTCTGGACCAGATGGACCCGGAGAGTGACAAGGAGATCTCGGAGCACGTGTTGCGCATGCACCGGTACCGGAACCCGGGGGAGCAGGAGGGCACGGGTGAGGAGCTGACCACCGGTTCTTCAACTGTTGGGTTTTTGTCCCAAAAGACCATTTTCAGAGTGGGATTCGACCGCTGCACGCTCGGACAAACATCTGAAGGATGGATCACCGATTCCAGTTTTCTGACCACACCGCTGCACGACCCTCCTCCAACTGGACCATGTTCCATTCTGGGTCCCGACTCAGTTTTTTTTTTTTAAGAAACGCTGCTCTAAACCATAAAATGTAACGCTCTTCTCCCCCCTTGGCATGGAGATGTTCTGTCAATTCTAAAATGAGAGCTGAACTACGTTCTGCCATTTTTAGCCCCTTGGGCAATAGTAAAACATTTTCAGTGTGAAATGGTCTGCTGAATACAACTGAGACAGTTACAGTTGAGTACTAGCAGTCATAAAGCCTCAAATGCCATGGTAATGGTGGTAGAGCACTTAAAATGACAAGCGCTCCACAGTGACTGACACTAAAATGGATAACCGACTGAATGACAAACTGTGCCGTAATTCATGTCATTATTCTTTTGTTTGTATTAAGCGATGCCTCTGGGTAGCATGGTGGACATCTTCGCAACGGGGGACCCTAACATCACAGAGACGGCAGAGCAGGAGCTACAAATATACGAAAAGGACAGCATCCTACACAGCCACCGCAAGAAGAGGTAAACGTTCTCGACAGAAAATAATTGGTCTTTGCGTAAAGATTTTTGTTAATTTGAACAATACTTCGGTACAATACTAAATTAATTTATTCCTGTGCTAGAATCTACGATCTGGAATTGATTCATGGGCAGCTTAAAATGCTTGGACTTATCTCATGCAAAACCCAGCTAAAGTAGATGGCTAACATCGTGTTTGCTATGTTGTTTTTCCAGGGACAAGGTGGTTACTATGGAGTTCATCAGGAAGTACATCCACGTGGCCAAGCTGGTGAAGCCCGTGCTGACCCAGGAGGCATCGGACCACATTGCAGAGGAATACTCCAAGCTCCGCAGCCATGATCTGTTCAATTCTGAGTCAGCCAGGGTCTGTATTACCCCTATAAACCGCATACACAGACCCTGTTCCATGCTGAAACTCCTCTGCTTGGCTAAATAGGTTTTTTCTTTACGATTTGGTTTAATATTACACAAAAAAACCCACAAGTATAAAAGGGAAAATATCAGTGGCCTTTTGGAGATGGGCTTCAATGATAAAGTCTCTGATTTATTGGAAAATCCTTTATAAGATGCGTGCGTGTGTGTGGTCAAATTCCTTGTATTTGCAATAGTACTTTGCAACCATATAAGTGTGTAACTCCTTTGCCTCAGACTATGCCAGTAACTGCCCGTGCCCTTGAGACGATGATTCGATTGGCCACAGCGCATGCCAAAGCCCGAATGAGTAAAACCATTGACCTGGAAGACTCCGAGGCTGCCATCGAACTGATGCAGTTTGCCTACTTCAAAAAAGTAACTGCCAAACCTCAGCCATAAAAAAATGAAAAAGTACATCCAGCAGGATGTGAACTGCTGAGTTTTGATGCACATGTTGCATTAGATTTAGATTTTAGATTTTGTAATTGTATTTGTAATGTATACATTACACGTGTTTTGTAATTGTATTTTACTGATGAAGCCATCTTTAAACTAAATGGTCCCTACTAGATACTGGCGAAGGAGAAGAAACGTAAGGCTCCAGACGAGGACATAGACCTGAGCCAGTCTCAGTCCCAGACCCAGTCCCAAAGTCAGAGCCAGGATCCCAAAAGAAGTACCAGGTCCACTTCTTTATTTTCAAACCCTTTTTCTCACATGGGGATGTGCCTTTTTGTTGGCGGTTCTGTTGTTGTTGTTTAACATAATATTATTACTAGGTTCAGGTTTCCTCCGATTTAGTCACTTTTGCTATATTCTTCACAAGTTGTTCTCCTTTTTTATGGTATGAATAGATACCACAAACTAAACTTCATGTTAGTATCACCATATCTGGAGCAAATGTTCTCTAAACTGCAGTAGTAATCTCAAAACTCACTAGAACACTATTTTGTCAGCTTTTTTTAGTTAGAATAAAATTGCTCCACAAATCAAAGGCACATGACTGAAACCCAGACATGATGTGCCTCTCTTGTTTCTTGGAACTAGGAAACGCACTCTCGCTACCCAAGATGACCCGAACCAGACGGCAGGCTCTGAGGCTGATCCTTATGACTTCGCTGGGGATGAGGAAAATGGTACGATGACACTTGGCTTGCTACACTTTAACTATAGCTTAGTTTGGAGGGTAAAGGAAGACTATTTATGATTGTTTGTTGTAGCCTTTATATCCCACACATAATTAGCTTATACTTACATTTTGCATAACCTTTACTTCAATGTTAACAAAAATAACAAGTAAACGTTACGTGAAATGTAACTACAAGTTAGTTACCTAACGTTTAACTTAAAATGTTTAATTTTCCTTCAGCCCAGCCCAATCTAAGACCCAAGACTTTATCGCAGACTCCACGGAAGAAGGCTGAGATAAGTCGGGACAGGTATGGAACGCCTCCCAACATAAGACTGTCCTGTGTCACGATCTACACTTGGACACTATGCACAATGATGCGCTGGTTCTCTTAAGAAACCAGGGCAGCAGGCACAAGTGCATTTCGTCTATGCTTGCTTGTATGCATGATCTTAATGGCACGCGCATGTACCCACATAGAACATTAGCTAAGAAACAAATGTTAACCAAATGGTGACTGTAATAGTAGCTTGCAAGTATATAGTAGCTTGCAAGTAAGTAGCCTACAATGTCAAATGTGTCAAATGTGCCCCATTATGATTGCAGCCATTGCTTGCATACATTCAGCGTACGTCATGCACTACATTCTTGCATGCATGCATCTTGTGTACTGGGAACGTGGGCAATGGAACGTGGGCACAATATTGACAGACCTGAAAGTAAAACTGCCATGCCACCATGCTATGCCACTGAGCAGAACCAAACGGGGTTAGTAGTACCTCACTCACTCGCCATGTAAAGTGCTTTGAGTGCCTTGATAAGTGCTCTATAAATGCTATGTATTATTGAATGTGATCTTTTTATTGTCCCGTCGTGTCCTCCAGACTCAAGGCCTTCAAGGCGGCTCTGCTGCAGGCCTTCAAGAGCAAGCGCTCCCAGTCGGTGGCGGTGGCGGAGCTCCTGGGCCTGGTCAACAAGGACCCCGGGCCGGCCCAGGACGAGAGCTTCCGGGAGGGGGAGATAGAGCAGCTGCTGGGCCGCATGCAGGATGACAACCAGGTCATGGTGTCTGAGGGCGTGGTCTTCCTCATCTGATGCCAGACTCTTTCTTCTTCCTCAACATGCTAGCACTTTGGTCAAACTCTGACGACAACACCCCCCCCCCCCCCCCCCCCCCCCCCCCCCACATGCACGCACACACACAAACGCAAAAAAGGATGTTAATTTAATTGCTGGTGTTGTGATGAATCAAATAAATAGTTTGAGCAGGGCGACTGTTGTTTGTTTTTATTAAAACATTTTAATTTAGGTATTTTATTTTAGATTGAACGTGGCAAAAAAAAGATCAACAAATTGTACTTGTTTGTGTTGACTTGTAGGTGAAAGGAAGGCAACACTAAGTGTAAATGTACTGTTCTAGTTTAATCTTTACGAAAGTGTCATGTTGTAGTTAATGTATAGGCAATGATTAACTCGCAGCTTTATTCACACTTGTGCTCCTTTCATTTTTGATTGTTTCTTTCATGCATAATAATTCAGTGTGCAGTCGTGTCCCGCCGCTGGTTGGCCGAGGAGACGACGGTAAATCATTTTAGAGGCTTTCCTGTGATGACAGACACGAGGCATTGTTAATGCTCCGAAGAGCCGAGGGAGAGAAGAATTCAAATCATTAAATTTGCATATTTGGAAATATCCCAGTGTGAACCTGGCTCAAACTGTCCTGGTAATTATAAGCAGAAATTCAACCACTGATCCATATTTAAACTATATACAGATGAGCAATACCAAGTCTGTTGGCAGGGCCAATCGGACAAAGGCAGACATCAGGTTGTTCTCCAGAGATGTATTCTACCTAAATTTGTATGTGATTAAAATTTTTTTACTCTTGTATGTCATGTCTTGTTTAGCAAAGTGTCCGAGTATTTAGAATAAAATATACAATATATATACTATATAAATAAAATGCATTATTAGGGAAGTGAAATAGCGTTGGTGCAGTGCACCCCTAGTGGTGGTCTTCTACTATAACACCTAGTTGGTTACACTCACACAGGTCCAGAACTGCAGGCGCGTCCTCTACGATGACCTCTGTGTGTCCGTCTGCTGCTGCTGCTGCCGTGTCCTCATTCTCCCCCAGGGTTACGTCTGGGGCCCCGGCCTTCTGCTTGGGTGCAGAGCCGGGCAGGGGCTGAGGGACCAGCAACTGAGAAATATCTGCGAAAGAGAAGACACCAGTTTACGGGGTGCTGATATGTTATAGTCTCACACGTCAGACTTTAGATATAATCTAAAGTCTGACAGCAGACGAGCTCAAATCTGGGTGAACGGGGCGTTTCACTTTCTTTTGCTTCAAATTTGTTTCGACCAACACAAACTCTGCCAGCATCTAGTAAACTTTTCCGGGTGGAAAGACAAGCCAAGACATCCTGTCCGGCACCAACGTTCTTAGAAAAAGTGTCTGTGAAGGTTTCAAATCAAGACCATTAATACTGGCCACTGTAGAAATACACTTTTGAAAGCTTCATCCATTCGTTTATCTTGGGTAGAATATCTCCGGAACGAAACAGGAAACAATGCTTTGAGTTTTTCTGTTTCCGACGCAGGCTCTGTGCTGTCTCCCCCCGGAGGTTCTGCTATAACACAGGAGGACTGCTGGATCCCAGATTAGATATGTTATAACTCTTTACAACTCTCAAATCTTACCTACAGCACCTTTTAAAGGTGAGTATTTAAGAGAGAGAGCGGAAAAGAGCAGCAGAGAGCAAGATTTTGAAAATAAGCAACCCAAAAAAAATGCCTATCTGCTCCCTCTCTAAGTTTCTCCGCCATTGAGAAATCATTCACACACCTGTGATTGACAGGCAAGATGGATTCCCCCGAACCAATCAGGGAAGAGATGCCCTGATTTGTCAGAAATGACCCGAGAGCGGTGTAAAATCGAAATGGTCCCCTACAGAGGCAGACACAGTCGACTCAAAACAGATATTCTCACACAGCATTTCACTCACTAACAGCTGGCGGATGGCTATGCCATGTCTAACAAATCACACTCAAATCATAGCTCTGAAATCTTACCTACAGCATAAACCGCATAAACTGGACGTATACATAACACAATGTGCTAATAGACTCCGTAATGTCCCACACCTTCCAGACTCAGGAGGAAGAAGGCGTCGTCTCCTTTAATGAATTTCCTGCTGTGCAGTCGGCTGTGGGTGAGGAAGCTGCTTGTGCCGGTCCCAGGGCCGCGATAGTAGGTCCCTTTCGGGCCGCTCACCAGGGACCCTACCTTACTGGGCCGGTCCCAGAAGTACTCTTTACCTGTGAAAGGAAGGACATCGAACATTACTTTCTTTCCCCCCCCATCCGTTCTCTTCTCCGACCTGCTCACTACCTGACTGGGGACTTCACTGATTTGCTGTTTTTTAGCACCTTGTTGTTTATTGCTTCTGTGTCAATGTAGATACTATCTATCTACTGTGCTTTGATTGGTTAGCATCTGCTAAATGACTGAACCTAAATGTAACTAGACAACCGGAATGGGATGACAGGCATAGACACACACGCACGCACACACACACACAAACGCATGCACACGCACATACACACACGCACGCACACACACACACACACACACACACACATGCACACACACAAAAACAAAGTAATGTGAGTCATTTGACGTCCCCTAATAAGAAAGAGAAAATGTGTCCCTGAACTTTGTTATAACAGACAGATTGAGATCTTTCCCAAGAATAAACGTCTGCACACAGTGTTGTCTTCTTCCAGCCCAGCCTTCCTGGGCTCGGCAGGCGGCCTCACCCGTGAGTTTGCTGGGATCAGTGGTGATCATGCGGTGCATGCTCATACGGCTCCTGACGTCAGACTGCTGGTCCATCAGTGCCATGGTGGCCTGGTGCCAGGGGCAGGGCCACTTCAGCTTGTCGTCGTTGGGACCGGAGGTTAGGTGCACGTAGAGCGCCATGGTGCCGGGGCGGTCGCTGCGTCCGTTGAGGTACACGCCTACCTGCACGGCGATAGTTTCTGCCTTAATGACTCAGTACCGGTGATGACCACATTCATGACAGGATCACTGGAAAGGTTACACCTTGTTTATGTGAATATTCTCATGAATCCATGAATCCATGGGGTGGATCCAAGGGGTATGTTCATTGTGTTTCCCAGCTTTTTTGTCTCACGTGTCCCCACAGCCCCATCAGTACGGATCAAGTATCGCTGCATCAATATATTTTTAACGTATATTGTTTACTTATTATCATTTAGCATCATAATTAACATTGAAGTGGCCTGGGTGTTGGAACATGGAAGAATCTGAGGTGTACTTCTATTCCTGGTCTAAATCTTCCCTGGAACGGTTCACGTACCCGCTAGGCGTACCCCTGATTGGCAACCACTGTATTAATTGATAGCAAACCGCTGCAGACATAATTGCAGACAATATTGTATATTAGTTAATTGACGGCAACGGTTGAATAGCCGTGGTATCGTCGCCATATTGTCGGTCATGAAGAGTCAGAGAATAGTGTGAATATAAATAGCATTAGAGGCATTAGAAGCCTCAATATGAATATTATTGTGCGTTTTATTCGCCGGGGAGTGGAAACCAAGAGCAAGGTGTTGGTTAAGGACTCACCTGGAAAGAATAGCCCGACGGCGACAGAAAAGAGGGACTGTACAGCTTGGTGCCTACTGGCGTGGTTTTCAGGAGACCTGTGATGTTACGTATGCGCCACACGTGCTGCGGGCATTGGCCGGACCAAACGTTGACGTCATCGAGCGAGAGACCCCCCATCGTGGCAGAGGTGCCTCCCTTTACACCCTCGAAAACCACACGGGACTTTTTGGTCATACTGAGGGTCACGTGATGCAGCTCCCAGGATCCCGTCAAACCTATGAAATATTGTAAGAAATGGACGGACGACGTGAGCAATAATCAAAGAGAAAGAGATTTTTTTTGTTCTATTCACAAATGATAAAGAGAATGGCAGCTTGACACATTTTGGTTAAAAAAAGTTAATTTGGTCTGCAGAATCTGTCTAGTAAATGTTCTGCAACATTTTTTTAATGATTTTAAATGTTTATTTGGGCAATAATAAAAGTCTATGGTTGTGAAGTTTATGTCTATCAGATGAATGCTAAACAGATTTTCTTTAGCTGGAGAGGAGAACCTTTTTGTCTGGAATTATAGCAAAAGAGAAAGAAAGAAAGAAAATTGAAAGAATTATGTTCAATAGTAAAAATGTTGTGCGTTATGTTCTGATGCCTAGTGTTTTTAACACACCTGTGATGGTCTTCAAACGCGTCAATCGTCCATCAGGGTTCTGTTGGTCATACTCCCGAATCCAAACGTTGAGGGCGTCTCCAGCGCCCCCACTGCTGTGGAGGAAGAACTGCAGGCATTGGACTCCAGGTTTAGGATACAGGATACGGCTCTCGAGGAATCCACGGTCCCCAGCGGTCCCGGATGCAGTGCTGAAATGCATGAAGTAGCCCTTTCCTGTGGGCAAGAGTGTCCATTACTGTAAATAAAGCCTATCATCATGTATTTTACAGCATTTCCCCCCCAAGTCTATTTAAATTTTCAATTGGCATGATACAGTTGCAATGCGTAAGACATTTGTTTAATAAAAATAGTGTTACACGAGAGTAAAGGTAAAGTAAATACTAGTGTATTGACCTATCGTAAAAGCCTGACATTGTATTGTAAACAGTATTGGCCTGCCCTACTTCAGAAGACGTTAGGCCATTTTAATAAATGCCTGGCAAAATCTAACTGTTAGCTGTATGTTGCTGGGGCTTATTCTGTACTTTGTTCTGGCTATAGTTAGGTCACTTAGGGTTGGTAGCATATCGCCTTCACAAAAACAACACTTATATGACCCCAGATAAGGTGATGAACTGTGATTGTGAGTCTATTTTATAGACCCATGGTTGTATAATGCACAAATAAAAAAATTAATATATTGTGTCTTCCAGAGTTGTTTTTACCCCAACTATATCCATTGACCAATGTATTCCATTTATTATCATATTCAAAGAAAGATAAAAAAAATACCTATAGTTTATTCCTACATTGTATGTATTGTATTACTGAAAATAAAACGTAATACCAAAATAACGACTAGAATAACATAAGTTTATGAAAACAAGTTATGTCTACCTATGCATTGTCCCATTGTGGTGAAGTCCGTTTGAGGTCCTGCGCCCACAGTCGTACGTTGCTTCCACTTGTTGTTGGGACTCTGGATCATCCCACAGATGTTCAACTCCTCAAAGTTGCAGCTCTCCACAAAGGTGGAGGAGGTGGCTGAGGAAGGATTCATGTGATGGGTTAATCAAGGTTAATGGATGCTGTTCTGCTAAACAGACAAGATGAGTGGCCCATGCTAAACACATGACCATGACCCATTTTGAGACCGTATCACGGGTTGATAGCCCGTTGAAGTACCTGGTAAGCAAATCCATGTTTTGGAAATGTGTTCATTTTACATTGCGTCCTTCCTAATGAGTTATTAGCTTTTGATCTGAATCAGCTATTCAGATCACGCTGTCACGCAAAACACATCGGGTATATGAACTTCCCTTTGCCTAATTGCCTAGGAAGGCGTTTTTATCAGTGAGGTGCAAAGTTAAGAACTTTGCAACTATAATACTATAATATAATAAAATAATAATAAAATAATAAAAAAACTATAATAACAATTGATTAAATGTTTCAGTCAACAGCTGTATATGCTGTTTAGACTTTGACCATTTTCAAATCCGCTGAGTTAAGCATTTATAATGGAAAATATCACACTGGGGAATTAATTTATTGTTATTGATTATAAATTAAGTGAAGATAGCACATCATAGCATTTATAGGGCATAGTACGGCATTGTAGGGCTATCAGAACAACAAATTAATATTATTAACAATTCATAATGAAACTATGACATAATATAGTCACATCGGAACAGTAAAAAAAGGGCTTTGGGCTTCATTTATATTTTTTGTAAGATTAGTTTATTACTTTTGTAATTATTATAAAAAGTGTAGTTATACACTTAAAAACATATAAAAACTCATGGCTCCCTGGGCTCAAATTGGTACTCAGCAAAATAATCCTCCACTCATTTGAGGCCATCAGAAACAATAACCACTGTTTCTGTGGTGATCACTGCAGTTTCACTTTGGCGTTTGGTTCCTCTTTGAGCATGTATGGATGACAAATAACTGCTGCAATAATCAAAGTAGCAGACCCATAATTAGTGTTATGAGCGACACCTGTGTTTGTCCCACGATGACACCTCTGTGAAAAGGGTCTATAGGGATCAGAATGCATCATGGGATTTTTTGTTGGGGATACTCCGCCATATTGAGAGGACTCAAGAGAGTTGTAGTACTGTAAAATCCTAAACCAACATAAACATACCGTAACCTGGGCTTAAAACAGCTTCAAACACAACAATGTCTCCCCATTAATGACAAATCACTTCACGATTAGTTAATAAACAATGGCCTTAAAAAAGCATTACTACCGACATAACAACTAACACTCCAATGCTTCTGTGCTTCCAAAATGGCGGTGGTCATGGCGATGTACCAGCCCTGTTGGCAGAACTCAACTCACTACAGTTGTAGAGGCGGTTGAGCTTGAGGAGGTCGCTGTCGCTGAACTCCATCCGCTGGCCGACCACGTCCATGAACTCTGGGATCTTGGTGACGATGGTGGGCTCCGTGCCGATGTTGAACGATGTCTTGCTGTAGTGCATCACCGAGCCGTAGTCGTAGGGCACCCCCAGCGCACTGGACGTCTTGTCGTCATATTTGTTGAAGTTGTGATCCTTGCCTGTGTTTCAACACATACGGTTGGACAATGGAGATGTTAGAATAGAATAGAACAGAATAGAATCTATCTTTATTTGCTCCAAGGGGGAATTTGCCCGGCACAATTCCCATAACAAGCCCTTACCACATACACCCACTATACATTCAGTGCTTGAAGTGGAAAAAAAGAAGTGCCAGTACAACCCTTACTCACATGTTAGCGTGTGTATCGGCCGGTATCAGCACATCATTATTAAAAAAACATGTACAATATACCTGTCACCACCAGGTATATTGTAGGATGAAGTCTGACATGAAACGTGAAATTGTATCCAGTGGTCATATGCAAGTAAAATCGCTATATAGTACAGTATTGGCCTATAGTATAGGACAATACTATATAGTATATAGTATAGTAGATTTGTTACATGGCTTCATGGTTACATACAGCTCTGCATAGAAGTGACAGTATTTAGCATTGTAATGCAAACATTATACGTACTGTCCGTTCTTTACAGAGCTACATACTACCATGCATGCATTGATATTGACTGGTCAGGTTGTTACAGTTTGTGAGAAAACTACAGGCACCGGCACCGTACCGTACCGCACCGTACCGCACCGTACCGTACCGCACCATACCGTACCGCACCATACCGTACCGGGCTCGATCTGATCCCACATGATGTTGACGTAGTCGTCGCGGTCCGCTCGCGACTGCTCGTGCCAGAAGCCCAGCGCGTGCAGGAACTCGTGCTCGACGGTGCCGAGGCGGTCGCAGTTATTGCCGATGGACAGCCTCTGCTTCCCCACGCGGCGGTTCCCCACAGACGAGAAACAACTGTCTCACACACACACACACACACACACACACACACACACACACACACACACACACACACACACACACACACACACACACACACACACACACACACACAGTTGGGTTGAAGAAGAAGGACGTGTTTCTTCAGTCTGGA
>OOFB01036408.1:48825-58954 GCA_900323305.1 Trachyrincus murrayi
TCTGTTTGGGGGGGGGGGAGGGGGGGGGGGGGGGGGGGGGGGGGTGAACTGTGTGCATATTTGCAAGCATAGTTCAAAGCACGGTGTCAACAAATCACTAGTTGTATGAGGTGTTCAGTATCATGCTGTTTAGCACAGGGGGATTGAGCTTCTTGACTTGTTGGATGACTGGCCTTTTTAGTTGTAGAAACTTGCAGGTCATTTGTAGTGTACATATTCCACTAATATTTAAACATAGATTTCAGCCATTTCAGGGTCGTATGACAGTTAACCAAATGGAAATGTGAATTTTGCAATTCTGTACTTTTCTGTATGGATGTCATGACCTATTTCCAGTAGAGGGCAATGTAGGCTGGAGAGTGTTTTGACACATGTATTTGGAATAAGCCTGAATGCAAAAGCTAAAGCTTCGTATCTCTGATGGCATGTACATGTAAAACTGTGATTGTCCTTTACAAACACATATCAGGGGTTATTTCAAAGGTAAAAGTAGTTCAGTTGGAATGGGAATTATGAACGATGCGAACAGTTGTGAGAAATAGGAGAGGGGGTGGTATCTTCAGCTATTCAGCAGAGCAACGCTCAACTCCACCGTCTTTAATCTGTTAAAACGCGAATTTTACAAAACTATGTACTCCTATACCGTCTATTAAAACCAACACCGGGATTGCAACTTTCCAAAAAATGTGTCATTTGGAGAATGGAGCTCCTATACGAACAGATAAAATACACTTATTATTATTCTTCTTCGTAGGCATGTTTACGTTTACAATGGAATCCTTTTGGCGAAATATTTTCACTAAAGGCATCTTTAATCCAATGGTTTTTTTTAGGCATCCTGAACCCACAGAATAGACTCTGAAGTGTTTCTTTCTGTTTCTTTTTGAATGGCTTGCAACCAGGCTAGGTCACTGACCCAACTCCGAGTGAAATGAGCAGAGATAATGAGCTAGTTTCTATAGATAATCTTCCAGCATTTACAGAATACCAACCAATCACCAAGTCCTTCGGGTTCCTCCAGCAGCACGCAGAACGTTGCTTCATCATGTACTGACTGACTTTCTCCCCTCTTGTTCCTTATTAATACACATTTCCGGATGCGCCTTGGGTAAGAGCCATTTTCCCACACATGCCTAACCCATTGGGAAACCCTGCAGTAGAAGTGCCGAACAGAGTGTTAAAGTGTTGTTTTTATTGTGGACGCTGTTATTATTAAGTGTATGTGTGTGTGTTACCGTTGTAAACATTGGTCATTTGAGATCCCTGTTGAGAACAGTCATTTACAATAATATCGATAATACTCATTCATTTTGTTACAAATCACACACACACACACACACATACACACACACACACACAGAGACAGAGCTGCACTGGGTCCTGTATTCCCAAGGGCAATCATAGCGCTAGTGTGTTCTCTATGGTTTGTGTGGTCCAACACAGGCCACTGAGTCTCCTCCCCCCCCCCCCAGAATTGGCCTCCCCCCTGGAACCTCATAACCCCTCTCTCATAGACAATGCAATTACACTTTTTTACTTACTAAATACTATGCTATTATTAACTGACAGGAATGGGACTGTCGCTAATGCTAACAAGCCCTGTGGCTCTCTCTCTCTCTCTCTCTCTCTCTCTCTCTCTCTCTCTCTCTGTGTCTCTCTCCGCCCTCTTTCACCTATCAGATCGCTCTCTTAAAGCGAGCGCCCCATGGTACAGTGCCTGGAGACAGACACTCTCAGAACTCTCCAGCTCCAAGCACTACACAGGTACCCTTGTCTTGCGTCCGGCAGCACCGCCGGTGGCGGTGGTGGTGGTGGTGATGGTGGTAGTAGTAGTGACCCTGAGTGCTCCCTGGTCTTCAGAATAGTGTGTAATTCTTCCTTCCTTTGACTCCTCTAGCTGAGACGTTCCTCCTCCCTACTCTTTATGAGTAACTATACACTGGACTAGACCCTCGCGGTATGAAACAAAAAGATGAAGGTTAAAATCAAAGACCTTGGTCTTCTCTAGACATTGCTGAGGTTGGGCTGGGCAATAGTTCAATATGATAATTTATTGTCTTTGAATGGGTATTGTATCGTCTTGAAATGAAGATATCGACTCATCGTGATACCCAGTTTTATAGTCTAAATTAATCACGATGAGAAGATATGCCCTTAAAATGATCCAAATACGCGGTTTAAAACACCAGAGAGAAAGGAAAACTAGTTTTAGTCTGATACCATACTTTACATTTCCATATACTTCAATGTAATGACCCTCAGACTGTTAAGAATGATATTTTGAATTTTGATATTTATCGATATTGTGTGAAATTTCCTCATGATTATCACGATAATGCATTTATCCATATCGCCCAGCCCTAGTGCTCCTAGGCTTTTGAATTGGCGTTTAAGCATAACGGACGTTTCTTTTAAACATTTGTACCACGTATGATGGATTCTAAATTTAAGATGGCAGCACACGTGTCTACGGTGTAGTTACTCTTTCACTTCCTTTCAATGTCTCCCTCTGTACACGGGTGTAGGCTTTGTTTAAGAAACCTCAACCCCTAACCAGATACACTGCTTTGACTGTACTGCAAATCCTGGACCCTGAATCTATTGCACTGAAGTGTTTTTTCCCCAATCACTTACCAATCACCCATTCTATATATCATATTAAGTGACTCAATACTTAACCCTCAAACCTACACCTATGTCTCTACAGGCCTTTTCTTCACGTGCAGCAGGGCTCTTTCTTCCCAGGCTTAGACTTCTGACGCGTGCCGTGCCTTCCCTTTCCATCTTCCAACATTTTAATTATGTTTTTTCTTAATTATCTTCTGAGCTGCCTTCAAACTTTATTATTTAGGATTAAATAAGGATCTGATGAAAATGTGCTCGGGGCTCGGTGTTTCAGTGTGTTTTGATATTTTCATTAGACATGCACCTGACGGACTCCTCATTTTCACAGTTTGTCTATAGGGGACATTTTAAATTGATGCCCGTAGTTGGACTTGCTTGGAACTCGTCTGTTTTAAGGAGGATTGCGGACCAGAGATCCATTGCATTGCAGCTGTTTTATAATGTGGTAATGATTAGTGTTAATGCAGTTCGGTTAAAGCCATTGATATTTGGAATTCTACATATCCTTATTGTCAGTGCAACATATCCTTATTGTAAGTATTTAGCCTAACCTAAACATGTGTTTTGGCCCGAAGTTTCACTTGTATTGAATTGTGCTTTAAAAATGTCTCGTTATTATTAAATACAGATTAAAGTAGACGAGAAAGACTCTTCTTAAGATGTCGCCTCAGCGAAATAACACTTGCCGAATCCCAAGAGTAAAATAAATCATGTATGTTGTATGTAGGCCAAACATCTCAAATGTACCGCTCCATAAATTGTTGATTGCGAGACACGTGTGGGAATTAGAATTTGAAGCATGTCTGATGTCATTGTCCTTTATGGGCCCACTCCTCCAAATGAGCCAGTCCGTCAGCTGTGCCCCTGCCAGCTCACGCTATGACACTCTCACAATGACCCACTTGAGTGCACTCCTCTTGATGGAATGCGGCCAAAATGTGTTCGTTTGACAACCTGCTTAATGAAAAGTAAAGTGGGGGGGCGCAGGCATAGTCTGTGGAGTCAGCCTTTTCTTTGTAAGTTACAGACTGTACGTGGCGTATCCACTGACGCAATGATGACACAGGTTTGTATGGCGTGGGTTAAATCATTTTAGGGGGATTGTAGGGACCAGGGCATTTCAATGTTTCTGTGTTATTTGTACACTTGGTTTAAACACACAGGTTTTCTTTTTACACACTGTCAGAGTTATGTTAAGGATATAATGAGAGGATGATAATCGTGTTCCCTTTCTCCCCAATAAGGGACACATCTCCCTCTTAGCAGCTAGGCCTAATTAATGAAAATGGTACGATCGACTGCAGTTTCAACCTAGCTAACCGTCTCAGCTAATTTCCAAGATGGAGGCCCACTGGTAGAGGGTGGGTAAGGTGCTTGCCTTCCAATCAAAACACTGTTTTGATTGGGACATTGTATTGTATCGCTGTCCCCTCTTTCCTGCTTCATGTGGCTTGATGTGCTCTGTGTGTCTGCAGCCACCACGCCCTGGTTCGAAGCCTACAGGGAGAACTTCCTGCAGTCCATGCCGGCCTCCGACCACGAGTTTCTCAACCACTACCTCGCCTGTATCCTTCTGGTTACAACGACGACTCGTCCGTATCGAAATGTGATGCCGCGAAACCGCTTGCCTTAACATTTTAGATCTTGTGTAAAGCCGACGACTATATTGTATCATCTCAACAGGCTGTGTTGTTGAGTCCTTGATAAAACCGCGCGCCCCCCCCGTCTCAGGCCTGCTGGTGGTATCTTCCAGTGAAGCCGTCCCAGTAGAGCAGTTCCTCAAGCTGTCCCAGGAGCAGCACCGCATCCAGCACAGCGGTGACCACACCAACCCCCGATGGTTCATCCCCAACACGCTCAAGTACTACGTCCTGCTGCACGACACGAGCCAGGGCGACGAGCAGAGGTACGTGGGCGCTGGACCGGTGCACGACGGGGACGCCAACCGGCAGAGGCCTCGCGATGACCGTATTTGTGGAAGCAAAGACTCGCGTTAATCAAATAATATTTTATATTTTTCCCATCCCTAGTACACAACAACAAAAGTACATTATGATGATCACAATAGTTGTGTAGTAAGTGTTGCTGGTTAAAACGATCTGGCGATTTACACGGTCAGTACACAAGTCTAAAGTCTGTATAGTCATTCGATTGTACAGTTTAGTATTCTTTTCTCTTTCTCTGTTGTCCTCCAGGGCAGATGCAGTGTATGAGGATATGAAACAGCGGTACGGTTCCCAGGGTTGCTACCTTCTCAAAATCAACTCTCGGACGGCTCCGACTGGCGCCGATGAGCAGATCCCGGACCCCTGGAGTCAGTACCTGCACAAGAACAGCATACTTAACCAGGTCAGCAGCACCGTCGGCGTTCTACAGAAATAGCATGTGTCCAAGGTGTCTAACATGGACACCTGCCACCAGCCAACGGCTGATAGATTTGGCCATTTGTCAGGTAAAAAGATTCAGGGTTACATGTTAAAAACAATTGCTTTGCCGGTAGATTTTTCCACTCTGGCAGGTAAAAAGACAATATTCTAAAAGTACATTTTGGACCCTGATTCTGTAGTATTTAGCGTTGCAGCTGTCAGTCACAACAATTGGAATTACCCTTGTTTCTCTCTTGGTCTCTGAGGTTGGATTTTAGTGTTTGGTTACTCTTGAACCCATTACCATATTAGCCAAAATAACAGAAACCTAAAGCGTATGCAGAAACATTGTTCTATCGTGTTAATTCATGAATGAATAAAGTGTTATTTGGGGTGTTATTTGGATTTTGCAAGTGAATCAGCCTTAGTTCCTTGTAGAAATAGTGGGGGAAAGATTGGTTAGACCTATTCTGATGTTATGCTGACTTGTCATGTCGATTGTGAATGTAATGTTTCATACCCTCTCATTCCTCAGGAGTCCTATGAGGAGCCAACTCAGGCAGAGGCAAACAGCGTTCTGGCTGAGAATAATGTTAACAGCAATGAATTGAATTCGCAGGACTCCTCTGAGAAAGGTTAGTGCTGCCTCTGGGTGTCGACCACAATGGGAATCTCCTGTGTGGTCAATTTCTGTATCAAAGCACTTGTGCTCTCTGATGTGGACGTAATTAGATGAGCAATAACCGTACAATACGATTTGTAGCATGAGACTGGGGTTATTATTCAGCATGTGACTATTCACACAATAAATGTATGCGCTACATTTTAATTGCTGTGTTATGGTTTGAGATTATCGATCTATTAAATATATTAAGATGAAATACGACAGATAATCTCATGACATCGCTGTCATCATAACACCGGGTTCAACCACAGAACTACTTCGGAAACGGAGCACAGTTTTAGGTGTAAGGCGTCAAACTCTCTCCTGCCGCCTGTTAACTTTGTATTTTTATGAATCGCTGGAGAAAGTCGCCGAGACCGATGATTAAGAGTCCAAGAGAGATTCGGTTTTTGAGCTCCAGGTGTGTTCTCGCCAGACGAAGTGCCTGACAGCACGCAGAGCCACCCGCTCCAACTGGACTGCCCGCCCAGTGATGCTGGGCCTCTGGACGCCCTCGGGGTCATGACCTCAGGGGCCCCGACGGCAGCCAGGGCGGCGGGGCCGGCGGCGGCTTCAGGGACCCACGGCGATTGTCTGACGCTGAACGATCACGACCACATCAGGCAGTTCCTCCAAGAGTTCACCTTCAGGGGCCTCCTGCCCCACATAGAGAAGAACATCAGGCAGCTCAATGACCAGGTACACACACATGTTAAACACGTTAAACACACACACACACACACACACACACACACACACACACACACACACACACACTTATTATCCATTCATTCAAACCACACACACATAGGTTAATTGAAATATAGATCTTTTCTAAATATATACCTAAATGAGCATCACTTTGTTTCCCTATTGTGTCTTAATTATTAATAATTGTCCCCCGTTGCTCTTTCTTTCTGGACTAAACCATCTTTCTGGACTAAACCATTGGCGGTAGCTGGTCTCGCGGAAGGGTCTCAGTCGATCTCTGTTCTCGGCCACCAAGAAGTGGTTTGGTGGAGGCAAAGCTCCAGAGAAGAGCATCAATGAGTTGAAGAGCACCTCCGGTCTGCTGTAAGTTAATATGTACTAATATGTCGAACATGTGTCTTAAATGGCTTTATTACAGACAGATGTCCAATGATTTCGACTCACTTTAGAATTCAATAGAATTGTGAACTATCAATTGAATTGACCTTTTGACCTTTGGTCCGCGAAGCTACCCACCGGAGGCCCCGGAGCTGCAGATCAGGAAGATGGCTGACCTCTGCTTCCTTGTCCAGCACTATGAGCTGGCCTACAGTTGCTACCACACCGCCAAGAAAGACTTCCTGTCAGACCAGGCCATGCTGTACGCTGCAGGGGCCCTGGTAAGGAGCACACGTTAAACACACACATTGAGAGTAGGGTAACTAGACGAGACCATTTTGTAAGCATGGTGCCATAATCCATGTAAGTCTAGTGTTTTCTAAATATTAATAGATGCTTTAGGTAAGATTTGAGAGTTGCAAAATGACAGAGAATAGAAATGAGCAGAAGAATTTTGACAACCCCTTCTGTCCCTACGTTTCTCCGTCGTTGAGAAGTGTTGTATTCACGCACTTGTGATTGACTGGACTACCCGAGTCAGTCAGGGAAGAGATGCCCTGATTGGTCAGAATCTAATCTGGGATCCAGCACTCCTATGTTATAGCAGAACAGTTACGCCTTGTTTCGAGATATTCTACCAAAGAGAAATTAATTTGTGCGAGTGGATGAGGCTTTCAGAAGGGGATTTTAATAAGTGTATTTCTACAGTGGCCAGTCTACCAGGTGTTAATTTGAAACCTTTACAGACACTTTTTTTTACAGTTTGCTATTGTGGGCCGAGTTTGTGTTCGCTGTTAATAGTCAATTAGGCACTTACAAATCCGCCATCAACCAGAACAGATATTCTCACGTAGCATTCCACTCACTTATAACACTGAAGTCAATGCAATCAACCTATCAATAAAATCTGAACGTTATAATGTTGCTAATTCACACCGTAAACTGTACTTTACAAAGTTAATCTGATACCTGGATGACACGATACCAAACACCACCACTTTCCAAGGTCTTAGCCAGCCTTGGGGAAAAAATGTAGGGCACTCATTCTGCCATAACGCCATAACTCTTTCCTAGTAAAAACTGACACACACACACACACACGTACACACACACACACAGAGTTGGATCTCTTATTTGTCCTCTCTGGCTCTGTGCCATCCGGTTTCCTGCAAGCTATGCATTGTGGTTATCCTGGCCATCAATATGGAAAATAAGTGATGGATACCTCCTCTCCACTGACATGCTATTACTAGATACCTTCTTTTAAATTCTTTATTTTATTTTGGGACAGCAGTTTATATTACAAAACATACATCAGGACAAAAGCAGTTTTATTTCCTCTGCTGTCCACAAAAAAAATTAAGAACTTTGAAGAACCTTTTGGGAGAGGTAAAGTGTGCACGTCACGAGCAATGGAAAGTAAGTCGGAAGTAGATCGTTTTTAAAGCCTGAATGCACCTCAGTTGAAACGTCCTGAACTCGTTGGCTTCCCCCCCCTCCCCTTCTTCTGCGTTTAGGAGATGGCCGCCGTGTCGGCATTCCTGCAGGCCGGGCCCGGGAGGCCGTACCCGGCCCACTACATGGACACGGCCATACAGACCTACCGAGACGGCTGCAAGTACGAGCGGTTGGCATGGCTTTAAAGAGCGACTGCGTGCTAGACCACATTCACTAGTGTGCTGCCCTCTAGAGGTTTAAAGAAGAAGTGTATAACGAAGGTTGAAATGCTCGGCTGAGTAACAGGCCGTTTATAGAAACATTAAAGTGATGGACAACAGAAATTCGTAGTTTATTTCTAATTATGTTATTAGTTATTAGTTTCTTTCTGTTCCTTCAAGCCGATTTAATGGGTGGAGTCTATTCTCCCTCCTCCATCAATACCGAAAAGATAATAATACTACGGATTTATACATTTCCTTTTCAAATTGACAAATCATTTTAGTTCTCTGGAACACAAGTCACGACTTTGCAGTCTCACTCTTTTTCAGTTTTAATTTTTTTATAAAAAATGTCTTTAATGTATATATTTCCATTTCTATCGGGACCGCTAGGAACATGGTGCTAGCGGAGCGCTGTGCGTTGCTCAGCGCCGAGGTGCTCAAGAGCCAGGGCAAATACTCTGACGCCGCCACGCTCCTCATCAAGATGACCAGCGAGGTAGGGGAACGCCACGGGTTGCTACGCACGTTCTGTTGAGGAAGAACCGAAGCGGTAGACGTGCTCAGTAGACCTCTTTCACAGAGGCGTCGTCGTAGGACAAACACAAGGCTCATAACACTAGTTATGTACCAGGACAGCACGGGGAGCAGACTAAACTAGTGGCGATACGTCTACTACCCGTTTATCAGACGATGAAGCCTCTGTGAGAAGGGTCTATTGTTAACGATTGCGACCAACCGAATGTACCATGTGCTTGTTGGTACTATAACTAAAACAATATATATGTGTGTGTGTGTGTATATCCGAAAATACAATTTAGTATTTGAGTAAATTGTGTGTGTGTAAATGAATATTAGAAACGATGTTTTTTCATTGTGTTTACTTGTCACCTGTACAAGTAAACACATAATGGCTACCCTGACTGTTTCAGGTTGAATAACCTTAACCCCCTCGTGGTTCTGTCCCTCAGGATTCAGACCTGCGTAGCGCCCTGCTGTTGGAGCAGGCAGCTCACTGCTTCATCAATATGCGCAACCCTATGATCCGCAAGTTCGCCTTCCATATGATCCTGGCCGGCCACCGCTTCAGCAAGGCTGGACAGGTGAACCCTGTCCTCCATGCATCCATATACATGTTATATACACCTGATATGTGTAGCACCTTTCAAAAGTGCTTTAACGTGCACAATTAAAAAAACACAAGGCAGGGAAACATGAACAAGAGGAGCGCATGTGTAGCGGGAGGCCAGGAATCAATAAATACAGAAAATATATCATTAAATTCAATATACGACAAAATGAAAGAGAATGAACCTCTCCCTCTCTCTCTCCCTCTCTCCCTCTCCCTCTCCGTCTCCCAGAAGAGGCATGCGCTGCGGTGCTACTGCCAGGCCATGCAGGTGTACCGGGCGCGGGGCTGGTCGCTGGCGGAGGACCACATCAACTTCACCATCGGCCGCCAGTCCTTCACGCTCCGCCAGCCCGACAACGCCGTGGAGGCCTTCCGCCACATCCTGACCAACGACAGCCAGCAGACCGCCACGCAGCAGAGCGCCTTCCTCCGCGAGTACCTCTACGTCTACAAGGTGTCTGTCACTCTCTCTCTCTCTCTCTCTCTCTCTCTCTCCGCCTGTCATTGTTTATTTGTCTCGCCTGACGGTTAATGTCTCTTATTATCCATTCATGCGCCTGTGTCGGTCCATCTATCCAATAAGATTTTAGCTGTT
>OOFB01036411.1:0-11452 GCA_900323305.1 Trachyrincus murrayi
CCGTACATTATTAATTAATAATTCAAATTAAGAATTATCTCAGAACTGCTTTTTTATTTTTGCTTCATTTTTCATATGTTGTTCTATACAGTCTGATGTACACACATTTGAAAGATCTGAGAGGTCAAGTCAGAAAAAGGGCCCAAATTCACATGGAATGCCCCTACTACTAAACGCAAATATTAAACTTACCATGTGGAGTAACATAAAGCCAGTGTTTAAACTGGGGCAATTGCAGCCATTAAGGATTCCACCCTGATTTCCAGTGTTTGCCTGCACCTAGATGGCATAAACAAAATAAATATTTCCCACATACATCAACAACTACTTAAAATATTCTGACCTACTGCCCCTTTCTTTGCTGTCAAGCTCACCTGCTGTCCCTCCCTCAGTGGAGGCTGTCTCCCTTGCTGCCCCTATCTCTGGGGGAACTACCTGCCCTGCTACCCCTGTCTCTTCTGCTACCTGGAGAAGCTGTCTCTTCTGCTACACAATAACGTTACAATTCCACTGTTACTCCAGTTTATTTCTTGACAAAAGCCTATGAATAATCAGTTTGGCTATTGACTTGTCATCTAACTATGATATCCTATCCTAGCTACCTCTGTAGCTGTTTCTTCCTCATCTGGTGGATTTCTCTCTCTCTTCTTGAAATATTTATTAATGCTCATGATCTGAAAATCAAGGGTACAAACATTAAGCTTAAAACAGTAGCATTACTTCAACTCGATTAACGTTAGAAGTAGCCTAACGTTACATGATGAGCCAACTTTCTCCTCAGATGCTGAAAATAATTTAACGTTAACGTTAGCAATACCCGTAACGTTACAACTGTGTAACTATTTCTCCATCTTGCTAACGTCAGGTCGTCAGCTAGCTCCTATCTACCGATAGGAGCTAGTCGTCAGCTATCTAGCTAGGGTATCGCACATGTTCACGTTAGCTAGCTAGCTAGTAGTTACGTTGTGAGAGCCGCTGGTAATAACGTTAACGTTAGATAATTAGCTAACTTTAGACTAACGTTAATTATCAACGATAACTTCTGCAGTAACGTTATATGTTTGCTGTCGTACATTGATAATGATAAAATTGTGTTTGGACTAGTGCATAACTGCAGTGGATACTATAACGTTAGTTAACGTTACTTACCTCAAACAACGTTGTGTCCCCGAAATGCCTTGATGTCTCGGATGCAGCCAGAAATGTTCCAGTGCGTGTGTGTGTGAGCGTGAGCGCGTACAGTGGGGAAGGGGAGGGGCTGACTGACTGGGAGTGAGAGATGCTTTGCTGAAGCAACGGCGCAAAACACAAAGTTATAGATCTTTTATGTTATTATGAGAAGTGTAAAAATATTTTAGGTTCATTATGAAACTGTGGCGGGACAAATTATACTGTGGCAGGCCGCCACAGTTTAGGTAATTAATGGGAAACACTGTAGTAACTATGCTTATTAAAACCTACAAAGAAAATTGGTAAGTTTTCTCTTGCTTTTATTTTGAAGTCTCGTCCATATGACCTGTTATACTGTCTCTATGTAAGCTTGAAAAGTTTTAAGTAATTAAGTTAAAGGGGGGGGTTGATAAGTAATCCTTGTGATTGCGCTGACCACACACTTTGTCGTGTCCTATAAATGCCATTCTCACTCCACGCCACACACACACACACACACACACACAGTGGCCAGCTGGCCCTACTTCCTGGCCTGATCATTAGTGCCATTATGACTTTCCTGGGAAGTATGCGATATACATTTGGTTTGCAGTGCATCATTAACTCCTGTGTGAAAACAGGCCCCGGACCCTGTAGTTATAAATCTCTCTCAAGCAGCGGTAAAAAATGCAGATGTGCTTCGACTGCAGACCCAGAATCAGTTGAGGCTTAGAGTTCCCCTGGTGGTGTGAGCCAGATGAACTGACACAGACTTCCCCCCCCCCTCCATCTCCCACTTCTCCTCTCCACAGGCTCCACAGAACAGAGCATCCTCTTCCCAAGAAAAATACTAAGAGCTTCCCCAAACCAGGCTTCACACATCACACAGGATTTACTGCTCTGTGTGACTCTTTCCGCTCTCTCTCTCTCGCTCTCTCTCTGTTTTTCTCTCCCTTTGTCTTTGTTTAAGCCGAGAAATTGCATTCGGCTTAAACAGTTGATAGAGTCAGGCAAGGCAAGTGGTACGTGTTGTTTTTGTCTTTGAGTGTTTTGTGGCGCACAGCTGGAAAGGTTTACGTATCGCCCCTGTCAGCTCTGCCACTGCTGACTTCCCATTGTCTTCGTCTTTCTCCTCCTCCTTCTCCTTCTCCTTTCTTTGAAGTCGTCCGCCCAACTCCTGGAATGGAGCCGGGTTTGAATCCAGCGAAACGTGAAATCGATTCCCACGCTCAGAAACACACACACATACGAGCCTCCTCACTCGATGGCTGCCCCTTTATTGCGTAACCCCATGTCTGGATGCACGCACTGAAACAAACACACACACACACACCAGGTGGGTGAGGAATTTGTGAGGCCCCAACTTCAAAGGAGGGCCCCTGATATGTCCCCTTCTGACTTTGTTGTTCTACCCCCCCCTCCTTTCCCCTCCCATGGTTTATCTCTTAACCCCCCCCCACACGCACACACACCCTCCACCCACCCACCAGAGTACGAGGAGGAGTGGAGCAACTGGTCCCCTTGCAGCGTCACCTGCGGTCAGGGTACACAGAAGCGCCTGCGCTCCTGTGGCTACGCGTGCACGGCCACTGAGTCGCGCACGTGTGACCTGGACGGCTGTGCCGGTGAGTGGTGGCGAGCGATTGTGAAGAACTATTTTAAGCGAACAGACTTCAATATGTGTCAAAATGTATTCCCCCATACTCAACAGAAAGGGCATCAGGCCTGTGATAGATAAATGTGTGTTTATGTTTGAAGAAGTTCTGCACATTGGAAAGAAGTCAATGAGCATATCTGTTATGTCTTCAACCCATTATCTGTTTAGATTGGGCACAGTAATCCCATGTTAGTAACGTCAATTAATCTAAATATTTCTGTAGAGATTGTTGAAATATTAGACAGCCATAATATGATACATTAAATGTGTTGGTAATGAGATAATAATAATATCCATATAATATATATTTTATATAATATCCATATCCATAATATCCATTTCCACACAGATATTTTCTAATTTTTTCAGTTTAGTCTGATTTGAGGGTCAGCCTGCACTCACAGCAAAGGAACATTCTGAAAATTGAGTGTGAACAGTATGTAGCTGCAGTAGAAACTCAAGATAATTGTATGCTGTGCCCCATTTGGAAATGCTCGCAATTCAATACAACTCATCAAAATTGCCTTGAGAATGTGTAAAAGTTTCACGACAGCCTCCTCAGAGTAGTGGGTTGAAGAAGGACAAACTATAACGTGGCTTCTTTGGAGACGGAAACAAACAAAAAGTTGGGGTTGCAAGTTTATAGGCTATTTAATTTTTTGACACTCGAAAGGGTCTAGTTTCGACGGGGCATAAATATGGCAGTTAAAAGTTTTTCATATTTGACCTGAAAAAAGTCCATCCCCCACACACAAGTCTAAAGAAAACAAAATCTATTATGTGCACATTTTTGTTAGTCCTTTGCCTCTGTAAGGACTAGACTAACTGTTTCCTTAAAGACTGTGCATTTTTCTCTCTCTCGCTCTCTCTCTCTCTCTCTCTCTCTCTCTCTCTCTCTCTCTCTGCTATGCAGATGACATGGATGCTGTGACCTATTCGACTCCCATCCAGACCACCAACAACACAGATGCCCTTGACACAAGTACGTCAGGGAGTGTTTGAACATGTGTGTTTAGTGATAATGAAGCACCCCCTAAAGTCATTTTGTCATGCAAGCCATTTTAGGGCCCACACCTGCACAGCCGACTAGGTTGGCATACAGGTATGATTGGCTGATCCGCTGGTGGGTCTAAGCTAAATATTCGATTCTAATTGGCCTACGTCATTAGGTTTAACTAGCTATAGAGGTCGCACAGGTGAATATTGTTATGGCTATTTGGGATAAAGATGCTGTTGAATTGTTCAATTGGATTTAACAGCTAAATATTGTTGATAAATGTAACAGTTCTTTAGTTTAGGTGTGTGTGTTGGATTTAACAGCTAAATATTGTTGATAAATGTAACAGTTCTTTAGTTTAGGTGTGTGTGTGTGTGTGTGTGTGTGTGTGTGTGTGTGTGTGTGTGTGTGTGTGTGTGTGTGTGTGTGTGTGTGTGTGTGTGTGTGTGTGTGTGAGAGCGTGTGTGTGAGTGAGTGAGAGCGTGTGTGTGTGAGTGAGCGAGAGAGCTTGTGTGTGTGCTTTAGAGCTCTCCTGGTACTCCTCTGGCCAGTGGACCATCGCTCATTTCACACTGCAACCAAAACAAAGAATCCGAACATATTGTAGCATCTGACATTCTCCCTCCCGTCGCTATAAAAAACAAACATAAAAAGAGCAGAAGGTAGAAGGATTTTTAATTAAGCTCCAACTGGCGAGTTTATGTTGTTTGGCAAACTGCGTCCGCTCAACCCTTTTTATACTTGCTCTGCTATCTCACAGGAGGAATTGTGGATGAAAGAATAACTTTTTTTCTCTTTAAACTTGATTGTTTTCTGTGGGAGATCAAAACCAGGGTTATGTTTTATACGATCTGAAAATTGAAAATAGTCCTTATTGTATCCAAAAAGACCTATGTGGAACAAAAGTTAATTACATTAATTAACTTTAATTACATGCTTACATTAATTAATATAATTACAATCACGCTTGTCACCAACAGCCAGAAGTTAAGAGCTTTCATGCAAGTCTACTCATCTTTCTAGGCTACTAAGCTGTAGGAGTATATTCTGTATATATTTAGTATAAATAACCCTGACCTTAGACCAGTACTGGCTCCAGAGCTCCTGATATCCTCGCTAAGATAATAGGAGTATATTATAGAATATGGTGTAACGGGGTGAGTGGGGTCTATTCTTCTGCTGACATCTTCTCGTCCTCCAGATGTGGACAGCTGTGAGAAGTGGCTGAGCTGCAAGAACAACTTCCTGCAGAAGTACCTCCACCAGGTGCTGACGGAGCTGCCCAGCTGCCCGTGCACTTACCCCTCAGAGGCAGTGTACAGCGCCGTCAACATGGTGGACCCACGGCTCCGCAAATCCTACCGCTGGAGGGACGCCAGCGGGCCCAAGGAGAGACTGGACATCTACAAGCCGTCAGCACGTTTCTGCCTTCGCTCCATGCTCTCGTACGACAGCACCACGCTGGCGGCGCAGCACTGTTGCTACGACGAACAGATGAGGCTGATCACGCGCGGGAAGGGAGCCGGTGCGCCAAACCTCATCAGCACCGAGTTCTCGCCAGAGCTCCACCACAAGGTGGACGTGCTGCCCTGGATCCTGTGCAAAGGGGACTGGAGCTTGTTCCACTCAGTGCGGCCACCCAACAACGGGCTGGCCTGCGCCCATAATCCCGGTGAGGAGGTGTACCAGGAGGAGCTCCGGGAGGCCAGGGAGTACTGAGCAGCGCCTAGGGAGAGGCTTGCTATGGCCAACTATCAGTCTTTCAAATATCCTGAGAAAACATACACCTCCCTCTCTAAGAAGAGTTGTTGATTCCTTGAACCCTCCTGAAGTAACCAACCGGAAGGAGATCCCCACAGGGCTTGAGGGCTGTCTTGAACGCTACAAACTGAAGACATGAATGTGCATGCTCTATGGGCAGAACGGACCCTTTTCAATGGGGGTATTATGCGTAGTGTGTGATTGTGTCAATAATGTCCTGGTCACATAATACATTGAGACAACAGGGGACAGACAGACAACAGGGGAACATTGAGGAATATCTGGGATTGGATGATGAAATGCCTGAAAGCAGTGATGGAAACTGAATCTGAGGTCTGTTTTTAGCTTTCAGTCATGGCCCTTAGACACCATTCTCTTTACACCAAAAACACTATAATCAGGTGTGAATACAAGGCTTCACTTTGAAACCCCATTCTGACATGTAATAGTCTGCATGGATAAATTTGGTTCCTCAAAGTCATCAAAATTGTCACTTAAAAAATATCGGAGACAAATATCACAAGTACATCACTGGAAGAACACGTTCATAAAAGACTTGGGGACAGTCGAGATTGAGAAAGATATGTCTTTGTGTGTAAACTGCTTGTTGTGCACAAGGAATGGAATAACACTGACATTGATACCGTTGGAAGAATATTAAGAGGGGGGTAAAATGTACTTCTTGAACATCAAGTTCTAGTCTCAAATAATATATAGTAGTATATGTGCAGCTGCTATGCTATCATGATGTGCTTAGCCAAGCTGGGTGGTTGGAGTGGTATTGGTTGTAGTCGTGCGTGTGTCTTTTAGCCTGAGTGTTGAAATGTAATTTTCTTTTTTTTTTGGGGGGGGGGGGTATATATGGTCTCTATTGCATATGGACATATTTATTGGTTCAAATATAGATTACTCCAAACAAAACTAGTGTTTCAATTACTGTCAAGCTGCTGAAGGTGGAAAGCAATGTTAAATGTCCGACTACAGACTGTCTCTCTATCACTCTCATGCCCCATTTCTCACATGGTCAAGTTAATGTTGTTCAATGATGTGCCTTTCACAAAATAACAGTTTTTCTTGCCACTTTTGAGAGAGGCTTTGAAAGGGGTGACAGGGGTGTGTGTGTGTGAAGGGCCCTGGAAAGTGAGAGGGTGTTGACAGGAGAAAATGAGGTGTAAATGGAAGTTGGGAGCTGCGCAAATGAGAGCGAGAGAACAGCATACTTCATTTCTTAGAACCATTAGACTTAACCCTAAGTCCCTAGATTTAGCACCAGGTAAATATGTTTCAATAGACGAGAGAGAAGAGAGAGGATGAAATAAAATGTACTGAGAAGGTGAGGAAAGATGGACACCACATACAACCCTACACTACTGTGTGTGTGTGTGTGTGTGTGTGTGTGTGTTTTAGCATGAGAGGGGGATAGCTGACACGTGGGGGTGACGGGGGTCGTCTTTGTAAACACACAAACCCTTTGTTTGAACCCATTGTTTCCTTCTCCTTTTAGGGCCACTTTGACACATTGTGTGTTGTTTCAAGAACCTAATCCTGCTGGAGTGTTAGCAGTTAAGAAGATGAGTGTGTGTGTGTGTGTGTGTGTTGGGAGGGGTGGGGCTTTAAAAGACTAATGAACAAGGACATGATTCATTTGAAGAAGATGTTGACAAATGAGGACAACAACATGAGGACAAATTGCTCATCTGTCCACAAGATGAGCAAAAGACAAAAAGTTTGATTGGTATACAAACTATTCTGTGTTTGTATCTCTTTGCCTACTCTATCTTTCTCTCTTGCACGCCTCTTTCTTTTCCCCATCCCTCTGTCAATCTGTCACCACTCTTGCTTTCTGTACAGAGATACACCGGAACTCCTCTCACACACACACACACACAGACGCACACGTGTGGATGCCAAATCTTTGTCATTGCTTTGCTCCCGCCGCTCCTACAAAACGAGGAATCCCTTATCGATATGCCAATCATAATTTAAGGAGACATGATCGAGCAGACACTGGTTTCCTTACCATTTAGCATGCTGGCTTGCGTGTCGGTCACAATCAGCATGTCGATTGGAATTTCATGGAATGGAAGATAGAGCCCGTCTTAACGTAATTTCAGTAGGGTTTAACATCTAAATAGCTTTTAGGGGAACAGGACTTCATGAATTTGTAAGGGGAAAACCAAGGGTCAAAGTAAGGGTCACATATGGAAAGGAAATGGAACTACACCTCACACACATCACACTGTACTGCTGTACAAGGAGTCAAATCTTAAGTATCCCGCATCCGTCACACCTTCTGGTGAACTGCTGGATGGAATAAAGGTAGCTCTATCAGGGCCGAAAATCAAACCATCATCCTCATGTGACATTTCCACCAACAGTCGGCCCTATTTAGCTCAGTGATGCCACAGAGGGGCCAACTACAGCCTATGTCCATTACGGGAAATATGTGATGGGAAGTAAGACCGGAGTAATGGATCCTTGAGTTACTGTGTCATCGTACTTCCGGCCCAGCTGAATAAGCCTGAATAAGCCAATCTAAGTGTTCTTATTATTTTTTGTTTTGTTTTGCATATCAACAAACAGGTCACAGCCTTAGTGGTTCATCTGGTCTGCCTCAGATTTCACACACGTGTGTGTGTGTGGAAGGAGAGTTCATTATTAACATGGGATGATGCTTGTATAGCTGTCCAAGTCTATTTGTAAAGTATTGTATGTTTGAGTAGACATCTATGCACCAGTGCATAGAATGGCCTAGAGTTCTAGAATGACCTTTCTGTGGGGCTTTCTATGGGCCTCTTTCTCGCTTGCTCTTTCGTTTCCTCTCTCTCTCTACTAAAGCTGCAGTCGAGTTGAGGGATGAGAATCTGCCAGCGGGTCAACAAGCCCACTGGTTCTGCAGTCCAATGGTTGTATCACAATAAGAGTTCCTTAATTAGTCAACATTTTGCAAAATTACCACCTGATTCCTTATCCATTTCCGCTCAGTTTATATATATATATATATATATATAAAAAACAAAATAAAAAAACAATAGCAATATATAACAAAGTATATATACTGTATATACATACGGTATATATATATATATATACTTTTTGTTCTATTATTATTTTACTTTTTAAGTACAAATAAATACACTACTTTTATTTTTTTAAATAAAGTTCTTAACTATCAAGTCTGCGTAAGTGCAGCATCTGGAAATGGATGTGATACAAAATAATCTGTAAGGGGATTCACTTCACACATCGCTCCCAGATGCTAATCTGATATTTCTACAGTTTTCCCATTAATTGCTGAGCTTAAGGATGGAACATCTGTAATACATTCAGTCTTTATTTGCTTGCCCGATGCAGTCATTGTTAGAAATACAATCTGCACACAAGGGAGTGCAAAGGTTAACACACACACACACACACACCTCAACAAAGGATTCTTCTTTTGTAATGGCTGCAAGGTTAGGTTTTTAAACTGCCTTCATATGTTTCAAAGATCACTTTGAAAATTTGAGTTTTTAGTTACAATGTTGGCACCATCTTTCACTGGCAACTTAGGTCCTGGCTTATACTTAAATAGTTATTCAATAGTGCTCTACAATTACATTTTGAATGAAATATATGAGGCATACATTATTGTCGTGGATTTTTGATACACCATTAAATACATCTTATACAATAAAGTATTTATATTCTTTTAGTGTAGTAAGTAGTAGTATATGCTGTAGTCATGTCATAAAACCTGTTTGATTGTCTAATGCAAGATATTAGCAACTGATTTATTGTTATGTAGCACGTGCCATGATATTCTTTTTTTTTTTAACATTGTTTATTGATTTTCTCCATAAAATACAGTACAATGATAACCCAACCCCTCCTTCCACCCATTTCCCATTACTGGTCTATGAACAAAGCAAAATAAAAATAAAAAGAGGTAGACCGAAATGAATACAAAGGTATTCATATATAAGGTACGTATATGCTAGTACCAAAGTAGTACAAAAATAAATTCAATTTATGAAAATAAGTTCATAAACTCATAAATAAAAATAAACTGCAATCACTTCTTTGTATAGTATTTATTGAACAGAATGCAGATTTATAGAGCAAGAGATGCACAATTGTAAATTGCATTATAGAGCATCATGTTTCCCCGATTGTCTCATCAACGTGTTCACTTGAGACGTGTTTGGACACCGGGCACAACCCACTCCATTGTTGTCCTATGGAGAAAGCGCTGCAGCAATTTCAGGTAGGGGAGGGTGCCATGCGCACCGACCTTTGCCACAAGGTCGGGCGAGGGGTCTTGCTTCAAAGTTAAAATTATTTTCAACAAACAACAATGTTTTGAGCCTTGGCTGATTGTGTATGTTTTAAACTTGCCATGCTCGAGAACACAGTGCCCGACGTGTTCAACCGCGTATCAAGTGAACATGCCTTGACTGCACCTCAGAATCTGCAAGCGTCACTTAACTTTATGTGGATATTTTCCCCTCATTAATTCCGGTATGTACACCTGGTATATGTCTATACATTTTTTCTTCTTCAATTAAATCATTTATTTAAGACCCCATACCGTATGGTTCAATACAAATACACGTACCGTTTCACCCCTAATACATACGTATATATATATATATATATATATATTAAAATTAATTCTGTATGTATCAAATCCCGCGGAGGCAGCCCATATTTAATTAGGTTTTTGTTTAGTTCCAGCTATTGGCAGCAAGTGAGACCAATCAAACTGCACTAGGGTTCGATTGGAACCGGTCTGAGAACTTGGACCAGTTGTTGTGGTCCGCAACCGAGTTCGACTGCTGCGTTCACAAGCATCAACTGAACCGTACCAGTAGTTCAACCACACCAGGGTTCCATTAAAATGGACCAAATTATGTGCTTGTGAAAGCACCCTTGTCGTAATGTAAACCGGAACAGGTCAATAAGAGCTCACATTGAGTGCACAAGACCTATGAGCATTTAAGCAATTTATTTTAAAGTTGCAACAGACATAACTAGACAATACACTAACAACATGTAACACTTATAATGGCAAAAAAAATTTCCTCTGCTCAGACAGAGTATCTAGACCACCCTCCAGGTAGCCTAACCATAGCTCACTAATGCCTGTGGCTTATACAGCCACAATACACTTGAAACCTATTCAAACCTGTACATGCATCAGTACCACAATAATAACAATAATTTATACACACAATTTTTCAGCTGGTCATTACAAAACCTAGATACTAATTATTATGTGTGAAAAACCCCTACACAAATGGTTTAGTCCGACAAGTGGCGTGAATGAAGCCTTTATATAATGCCACCCAATGGGTGTGTACCCCATTAAAGGAACATTCCAACAATTCTCGATATTTGAATGGTCTCCAAGTTGCCTAACAAAAGCCTACAAGTAGAAAAACAGCTTTGAAATGCATTCTGGAGTTCAAAATATGTCTATTTTCATTCTCTGGAATGTCCCATCAACTGGCTTTTCATGGGACTTCTGGTTTTTCAAGCGCTTTCTCAGTGCAAATGTAAAACAGCGTGTTCAGAGTCTCTCATTCAAGTAATAAAGTATCGCTGCATGGACGTTTGACACCACGTTTATACATGCAGTATTATGTTATGAAGTCAGTTAGGGAAAACACATACTGATCTGGGAGGCTGCAAGAGCACTAGCTGATTGTGGGGTGTGGCTGGTTGCGCTTTAAATTGGAACCAGGTGATTACCTGGGAGAGAGGTGCTTCCATTATTTTCTCAGCCTGACGCTGCACGCCGCTGAAGGACTTTACCCCTCAGGATATCAGAAGATTCCACGTTCGTATTCTGGCATTCGTCGTCATTTAATTTAACCACTAAAAACTTGAACTGGAAAGAAAGAACC
>OOFB01036414.1:9260-19677 GCA_900323305.1 Trachyrincus murrayi
TTTAGTATAGTCATTTAGATTTTAGTCATTTTAGGGCATGCCTTTTCATGTGTGCTTCCTCTTGGGCCTGTTGCATAGATTTAGTTAAGCACACAGCAGCAGCAGCAGCATGACTCTCTCTCTCTCTCTCTCTCTCACACACACACACACACACACACACACACACACACACACACACACACACACACACACACACACACACACACACACACACACACACACACACACACACACACACACACACACACACACACACACACACACACACACACACACACACACGCTCACTGTGAATATTATACCCTTGGATGAGTGGGCCGCCCCTCCCCTTCTACTCATTTCCTACTCCAAAATTACCACGTGGTTTCCTCTTTGCAAACAAAAAAAAATCCAGCGTGAATTCGAATAGGTTGAGGGGCGGTGTCAGAGAGAGAGAGAGAGGGGGGGGGGGAATGGGAGGGGAGGGGAGAGGGGCATTTCTCTCGACTTGATCCCGCCATAGTTTTCCCACTCTACTACCACAGAGCCATCATCAAACCCACCCCCAGTCCAACCCACCTTCTCCACAGCGCGATAGATAGGCTAGTAGGCTGCTGCTCTTATTCGTATACCGGGCCGACTGCAAATCAAAGGATTTCAATTTAATCTACAGCTCCACTTATTTTACTGGATCATTTGAACGTCTCCGCTCTTCCCCCCCCGCTCTTAAGTCCGTTTTGATTTGTTTTGACTTCGAGGATCTTTCTCTGTTTTTTAAGGTCTTGCCTGTGTGGACACAACTAGTGTGATATCCAGATAGAGGCAGATCTCCAACAAAGTCTTGTGTTACTTTATAGGCCTATTTTTCATTTACACCGTTCGGCCGATTTGGACTTACAAATACAATCCTCCAAAATGAACAAGCTGTACATTGGAAATCTGAACGATAACGTGACTGCCGAAGACTTGGTGAAAACCTTTGATGATTACAAGATCCCATACACCGGACAATTTCTCATGAAAACGGGCTATGCATTTGTGGATTGCCCGGACGATCAATGGGCTATGAAGGCTATCGAGGCGTTTTCTGGTGAGTTAAGTTGGTTTTATTGAACGTAAACGGCACCTTCGCCTTTATACGTCCATTCATTCTTGGGGAAGCGTATTTGACGCCTGTGTGCTGTATAGTGGTGCACGCCTAACGGCTGAGGCTAACTCCCGGATAGATCTAAGCACTATTTTAAAAACTGTGATATAACTATTAAAAGAGATACACGAAACGATACACGCCCATGAAAAAATGCTCAACTTTTGCAGGTGGGAGGGTCGCATTTAGTAGCCTTTAAATGTATAGCACATACGAGGCTAAGATACAGGGGAAATTAAATGTAGTAACGAATTTGGTGCACAATTCATGCATATAGCCGTATATTTAACAACCCATTACTGTGGGGTAGTCATTATGCTTAGTAAACAAAAAATGCACCAATTACCGTATTATAACGATCAAAGGGGTGGCGATACTTTGCATTACAATGGAGGGATGGGAAGGATACTCTACTACTATAGAATGAAGACACCCCTCCCCCTTTAGCCGGTAGCCCACCATGACAAAGATATCAACATATCTCATACCATAAGCCCGAGCAACACATCTCGTGGATCACTTGTTGTTAAATGTTGTTGTTTACGCCGTTATCTCGTTCCATTTAAGCGTTGCATTATCTCAATGCCACGTTTGTCGGTGTAATTTCACGAAAACCCTCATTTAAAACATGTAGTGAGTGCCACACACACACACACACACACACACACACACACACACACACACACACACACGAGCCCACGTCACATTTCAATAACTAATGATCATTACATGGTCAATAATATATATAAATGTCGACGGTAGAGTGTTAAAAGTAAACAAAATAAAATGAAATACGACATTTGACCGAGGAGTTAGCACAGCATTCAAGATCTTTAGTAACTTTTATTCTTAGCAGTTCCTTAGGCCCAGGGAATCCCCGACTTTTCTGACATTAAGTAAATTGCTAAACTATCAAGACACATCGGTCCTGCGTTATTGTTTCAGAAGTTGTGGATGTAACTCAACCCCATAACTTGAAAAACAACATGGATATCTGACTGGCAAAGCTAAGTAGGCCCCAAGTGCTATTAAGAGTATAAAGATCGCTCTCCATAACTCGCGTGTTAACGTGAAGCGTTCGGTCCGTTTGAACCCCCGCCTTGTGTGTTGCAGGTAAAGTGGAACTTCATGGGAAACGTATCGAGGTCGAGCACTCCGTCCCCAAGAAGCAAAGGTAGGCTATGGAGGGGCTTAACCGCCCCCTAAACCCATCAGTTGTTGTTTCAAACAACCGACATGGCCGACCTCGAGTGCAATCATTTTTTTGCACACATGAACTTATAACGCTACGCTATATAGTCTGATATAGGTCAGATTTTTGTTTGTCGTTTGTTGTTGTGGGCATACGGATTCAGCTTTTCACCATTTACCATATTATGGTGGTTTTGAATGAAGTGCATTTTATGGCTATGTGTGCAATTCAAGCTGGTGCTGCTGTGTGATTTGCAAGGAGACTCCGGTCTCGTTGTAGGCTATGTGTTTCTTTAAAACAACGAAAAGTCAATGGATTGATTGAGTCGTTGTGGCTGCAGGAGGCCAGTACGAGTTAACACTGTTTGCAACGTCACCACATTATAGCCTACGAGCACATGCTCCCATGTAGGTGGTGCAGGCTCCAGGCCTTCCTGTGAATACATACATGTTTAATGTTAGACTCTGGAATTCAAAATGCTTCCTTTTAGCACGTGTCGTTGTTTTGTGGTTGTAGTTGTATTGGCGACATATTAAAAATGGCCTATAGATTTGACATATTTTAGAAAAATTAAGGGCTTGATTTTTCATTCATTTACACCAACAAAGCATGATTGACTTGTTTTTATATTGTGTTTCCTATCTCATACGAAAACAAGGCTGGGTCTGTTTCTCTAGAGATTGGCTACTCTTTACATTAGTGGTGTGTGGTGTATTCGTCGTTTTAAAGTTGTTCAGAAATAGTTATATGTGTGTAAGCACAATCCTATTAATAGGACTATATGTTGAAGGTGAATTTGTTAGTCTATGTCAACATATAGTAGCCTAGTGGTTTCGTGTAACGCTGTACTCTCACTTCATGGACAGTTGCTGTGTAGTTTATATTTTTTTTAAATATGTTTTTAAATGACGTGTCAAGCCCTATACGAGTGGTGGATATGTTTTCGTTATGTTCGTGTTGGGGCCCTTTAAAAAGGGGGCTCTCTAGCTTCTTGCAACTTAAACTTGACTATGAAACAAAATGGAGTTTCTTCAAGTGCCACTGTGTACTCTGCCCAGTAGGCCTACATATGAACAAGACAGCCTGGTTTAGACAGAGTAGGAATTCGCCGATAGTACGTCGTCCATGACTGTAACCTTTGGCACAGATACGAAGTAGGTCTCAGCGTATGCAGCGCACATATAGGTCTACTCGTGCTTTCCCACAATTTGGCCAAACGTGTGTGTGTGTGTGTGTGTGTGTATGCATTGAACGTATACGCATATGTAGCCCAATGCTGTCTACTTTTAAGGGTTTCATTGTACACATTTGGACAACGATAACTGAATAATCGTACGTCATTTCCCCGCACGTTAAACCTGCATGCATTGCAGCAGCATATATGCTACGTCTGACCTTCCATCAAAAGTAAATACAAGATCTAATTGTCAGCAGCGTAGTAGTAGAATAAGTGTGGCACCTGTATGCACGATTCTACTCGAATGAATGGAGATGTATTTAAAAACCTCACTTTTAATCAGATACGCCAATAATGAAAGGCGTATCCTCTATAATGAGGCTACTGTTCTTCCTTAACTGTAGAAGTCATTTGTGTGGATTGCATACCATGGCTCTCCACTCCACGTGGGCACCCTACTGCAAGAGAAGTCACACGACGTCACTGGTTTGAGGAAAATGGCGAAGCTCGGTGGAGCTCAGAGAGCGCGTGCTCCCCTTTATGTGTGCTGCGTGTCCCGTGCACGCAACTGGCCCTCTCGTTGTACTAGTAGTAGTCGATTTGTCATTTATTATTGGCACCTCATTCGTGTGTTAGTCGGATAAATGTATTGTGAAACGCAATATCGTGGGGGAAACAATTGTGTAGCCTAAAATGGACGTCCGTTGGCAACCAGATCCAAATATCATGATTGCGCATAATTGGCTTAGGATCTACACGTTCTTCGCAATTATAGCCTACAGTTATTTAACTTTGATCTATTTTTTATAACACATGAAAATATGACAGTACCAACAATCAGCCAAGCAACACATTTTTAAAAGCATAAATAAACATTTTAGGACACTAGGCCCCAAATAAGTTGGTTTTGTTGCAAAGTCACGTTTTTTTTTTTTTCAAACGTCAAATCAAATGTATAATGTCGACCAGGGCGCGATATGTCCTATTTTGTTTAGGTGGTCTTTGAAATTAGATTTAGCTTTTTTTGTTGTTGCATGCATTCTCTATTGGTTAGTAGACGCGTACCGTAGACCTGATGTTTTCATACGTATGAGCACATACAACGTAGGCCTGGACACATATGCGCACTGCGCACAAATAGACGTATTAAGCGTGTTTTTATATAGCCATATATTTCATGCATGTTTTCAGATAGTGAATAGAAATATAGAGACACATTAGAGGGGTTTCAGGGAGGCCAGTGCAGAGAGGGAGGGGTTAGGATTGGGAATTAGGTAACGGGTGGGGGGTGGGGTGCAAGGAGAAACAATCGGAAAGAGAACAAGTCAGAGAATGAAAAAAAAAAAAAGTGTGTGAGAGAGAGAGAGAAAGAGCTTGTTATGGGGAAGGGGTGTTGTGAAGAGAAGGTCTTTCATTGTTACAGAGCTCTCCCCACATCCATGTATGTAACCATGTGGATATGTGTGTTCATGGGGTTATTACAACTAAAAGAAGACGGCACTTGCATCAAAAAGGCATATTTTAAAATAATAAAGAAAATCTAGAAAAACACTAAATTACTTTTATTTAGTATGTGTTTACTTGTTAAATGAAACTGCTCAACACTTCTGCGTGTGCGTGTGATATGTTATATGCTTGTTTAATTGTGTGTAGTATATTGGGTTTGACGTATCTCCTGCTCCTAACACTGCTGTTACAATCTTTGGATAAAAAGGTCTTTTGTGACACACTGTGAGCTTTGGGATAGCCTATTTTTGCGAATGAAATCCAGAAGTTGATCTCTGTGCTCATTGCAAGTGACTCTGGGTTGGGGAGTCCCATTAACTGCCTACAATGGTGATGGCTTATTAAACTTTAATCCTCGCCATTTTAAATACATACATAAATACGGATACATGAAATTAGTAACTTGTGTTTGTATACACCGTGCAGTCATAACCTTTATACCTGTGTGTATCTGTCAGCCCTTTGGTCCATTAAAAAGAGAAACTCACGTCTACTCAGGCCAGCTCTCTATCCTATTTTATTTGTTCTTTTGGGAGTTATTGATTAAATGGCTTTGATTTATGGTTGAAAGTTAATTCCAGGATGGCACTCGTAAAAAACCCTTCTCTGCCACTCGGTGCAATCTTCTCCATTTCCAGAATAATGACTTTCAATACATTTTTATCCATAACAATCAAAGTCGATCTCGGCCTAAGTAAATTGACAATATTAGTTATGTTAGGTTTTTGAAGCCATGTCTTGGTCAAATTAGTTCACAACTCCTATTTGAAATCATGGCTACACTTATTGCAAACTGTTTGGAAAAGTCATGTGATGCTAAGTAGGCCTACCGTGTTCCGTTCTGAATGCTAACATTGTACAGGCAGGCACACTAACAGTTTTGTTAGATCATCCTGCAGTTATTAAAGAGGTGATTTGTGACCGTTTGGAGACAATGCTTGGCAGTCTTCGCCTCAATCAGAGCAAAAAAACAAACTTGTTGCCCCATCTAATGATATGGCCAAACTGACTGGTGGCTTTTGCAGCATGGATGGTCCTTTTTTTCTGAGACAAAATTATCATTGAGTCCTATAGATGGTGGATAGTTGTCTCGCCGGACTAGACAGCCATAGTCTAGTCTAGTCTAGTCTAGCCTTCAGTACTAATGTCAACTGTACAAATATTTACGCTTAGGTAGCCTACCTTTTTGTAGAAATAAACAAAACACTATTTAAATGTATGAACACATTTTGGGCTACAAAAGGGTAGTATAATAGTGCCACATTGTACTAAAATGTGCAGTTTGACTACAGAATAGTTGCTGTATTTGGTCAGCAACAACTGAATACACACTCTTTCCATGTAGTTATTAGTAACGACTGAAATGTACACAGTTTGTTATCCTTAGGCTACATTTTGTACATTTGTACTGTTGACACACCCTATATCACAGAACACGCTGAACAAATGATGAGTGTGCATATACACAGAAGATGTACATATGCATATACTGTATGTGTACTGTATATGCTTTAACTATCACAAAATGTTCAAGGCAATGTTTGAGAAATGTTCTTAAAACCTATTCTCCTGCTCTCCTAAAGTACACATCGACCACTTGAACTAAATTACTATCCAACAAGAATTTAGGAATTGGACATTTTAGCTGGGTGTTAAATGGGGCATTACTGGGAAGTTTTGTGTGTGTGTTTGTGTAGTTTTACCAGGGTAAATAAATGTTAAGTGTGTGTGTGTGTGTGTGTGTGTGTGGGTGGGTGGGGGACAGTCCCGATGAGGGTCACATGTAAACCAAGCAGGGGGAGAAAAAGACACAGCGATAATTCACAGTAGAGGCAGGATTTGATGAAGCTTGCGGTGCCTGTGATCATGTGATGCGACACTGTATTGATCCCTGTAGGGAAAATATCCCCCCCCTATTCATACCGATGATGTCAGAGCGCAGAAAGTCATTCAGAAGAGCCTGCAGTGCCTTGCTCAATACCACCACAGTGGGGTGGGATATCGATCACAGACGCTGGCCGATACACAGGTTTATGTTTAAAAATGTGACATTAGAAAAGCCATATTTAGCCTGCAATAATTAGTTGGAATTCCTTTTTTTGACCTAAAACGAAGCACATACACATCTAAGAAGACCGTGGGTTGTATTCAGGTTTAGTTCCGCTTGTGAAACATGTCGGTTTCATTCTTACTGTCACCGAGGTGCAACTCTTCTAGAACTGAGGGTTCTTCTGTCGTCCTTTTCTTGATAGGCATAGTAGAAAAGACAATATCTGTGTTCTTGTTTACTAGAACGTAGATGAATACTCTACCAAAAATCTTTCGAGGGTGTACAAGTCTTTCAGTAACATAATATGTCGGTTTGACTTTTTTGTGAATGACTACACATTATGTCTTCTTAATAATACATCAAATTTATTATGTGTTATTTTGAACATTTATGTGTGTTAATAGCGACAGGATACTGTCAAAATGCTTAACAAAAAGGCAGTAGATACGTTTGAGTTTCAGTTGTGTTTATATTATATTATGCATGTGTAGTTTGTCGTTCAGTAGGAGAGAGAGAGAGAGAGAGAGAGAGAGAGACGCATGGGATTGAGAGTGAGAGAAACACACCACTCACTTCTCTTCCTCTCCTCTCATGGCTAAACTACGCCGTTCCATCCTGTGGAAGGCATGGTTGGGGGAGGGGAGGCAGGTGGGCGGAGACACGGGAGTGGGCGCGACCAATCGTCTTGCAGGAATCCCGTGACCAGTGGGGGGAGGAGGAGGAGGGGGGCGGCAGCTCCAGCAGCAGTGGCAGATGAAACAAGAGCTCCCTCCGCCCCCACCTCCACCCACCCCCACCCGGCCTGCTATGCTGCGCTCACACGCGTGCTCCCTCGCAGAGAAGCGACAGTGCAGATGCTTCACCTCTCTCTCGCTCTCTCTCTCTCTCTCTCTCATGTCCACTTGCTTCCTCTATCGTCTTCCTGTGTGTCTTGTCTTTTATTGTTACACACAGTGTGTCTTTTATTTCTCTCTTTCCACATCCTTTCCCTTCATTTTCCTTTCCTGCATTATTTTCATGCAGATGCACACACACACACACACACACACACACCTGCACACACACACACACACACACACACACACACACCTGCACACACATCATGCTGTATCTTGATATGTTCTGCATCATTCCAGCCAAATTCAACCCCCTCCACCACCACCACCTCCTCCTCACTTCTTTAGATCAGCGGAAGCATACTGAGGTACACAGGGTAGTCAGACTGGGGAAGAGAGAGAGATGATTAAATTAATTAACAGATTGGGGGTGGCTATCTAACTGGCTTCTCATGCAAGTCTGTGTGCAAGTCGGATACACAAGAAGACACAGGTGGGTTTAAGCCATGCTCGCACACTCATATTCGACACAGGGCACCCACTTGAATGCACTGTAACAACGTCTAATGCATGGGTTATGACAGCGAGCAGCAATGTGTAGCATCGGAGGCTGTGCAGAAGGTGAGGCCGAGGGTTCTGCAGGGACGATGTAGGTGAAGGGCTAAAAGGCGACTGTCTCTTTAAGAAGAAGACCCCACTCCTCCTCCCACCTCGCCCTCCCATGGCAATTGTTTCTTCTCTTTGGTTAAAACCATCTGTCCTCGCTCTTTCTCTGTCTCTTTCTCTCTCTCGCTCTCTTTCTCCTTATCTCTCTGATCCTCTATCTTATCAGGGTTTTCTTCTTCATAATATCTCTTATTTTCTTGTTCCTATCAACTAATCGTATTGGTTTTTAGAAAATTTACTTTTCTTTAATGTTCAGTTTATTGCTTCTTCTGTCTTAGCTTCTCGTTCAACTGCTGCCCCTTCTCGTGTGTGTGTGTGTGTGTTTCTCTAGCTGTTGCTACCGGTCACATGGACCCATCAGTCGTAGCAATGCCGGCACATGCATGACACATGCAGTGAATCGGAAATGCACTGCTAAGCATTAGGTCGAACTGACGTTAGCCAAAAGAGCCAGGGTGATAGAGAGAGAGAGAGTGAGAGTGAGAGAGCGAGAGAGAGATTGAGAGCGAGATAGAGAGGGAGAGAGATAGAGGGGGGGCGGGCTTGGTCTCCCCTGAGTGTGTGTGTGGTGGTTGAGAGATGCTACTTAGGGTTGGTTATGTTTGAACGAGAGCGGGAAAGACAGGTGAGAGATGGTGACCGGATTGGGGGGGGATTATGTTTGTTAAAAGTGCAGACACACGCAGAGAGCGCCTGTGTCAGGGACATGACATCCACAGGGCTCCTGCTGGGAACACAACAAGGCCACGTGCACGTGCACACACACACGTAAACTTTAGGGGATCTGTGAGAGAAGATGGCGTAATAGAAAGGGGAAGAAATTATTGAATGAAGGAATGATTTGTGTGTTTACAACCTTTATGCCTGCCTGCCTGCCTACCTGCCTGCCTGCTTACCTGCCTACTTGCCTACAAATCATTTAGTCACGGGAATCTCTGGGTGTCGGGTGTGCATTGCAGTATATGTTTTTGTGTGCTTGCAAATACTAAAGACGCACACATACTCAGGGTGGAAGGATTTATTACTTACAATACGACCAACAATATGATTGTTGGGCAGTCACAGCTGATGAAGGCCACTGTACAGCCGGGTTTTACTGCTTATCACAATTTGTACTTATGGTCGGGTAAAAGAATCGGCTAATGACGTAGCGGCATGCGTTGTACTGTACTGTATTGTATTGTACTGTACTTCAGTGGAAGGAGTGTTCCCCTTCGCTGTCAAGCGATTGAGAACATGAGCGCAATCCGTTACGATACAGTCTTCAGTAACTACACACACACACACACACACACACACACACACACACACACACACACACACACACTGATCACCCTGCAGAGACACAGCTGCAGATGGACGATTGAAAAATCATTGAAAGTATACAGCGTTGTGCTTCGTTCCCTAAGCCTGTGCCCATACATAGGGTGAGGGAGGGAAGACACAGGAAGCTTCACTTGATGTTTCAACATGGGCCCAAAACGTAGTCCCAATCTGAATAATAGGCATGTCTTTTTGACCCCTTTCAGGTTCACATTTGATGTGAATGATGTCATGCATGACACAATACCATATATAGCCACATTAGGATGTATAATTGTAGATAAGCGTTAACAGTTAACTTTGTGCCTGGTAGATTCATATAGATTACATTAGATTGCACACATTTGTGTGTGTGTGTGTGTGTGTGTGTGTGTGTGTGTGTGTGTGTGTGTGTGTGTGTGTGTGTGTGTGTGTGTCACTTGGTATTGCAGTTGGAATTGAGTCAGTAGAGCCAAGCTCTAGCATTAGCATTACTCCAATCCGGCTTGCCTTGTATTGCTGGGTGGAAGAGAACATGGCCAGACACACCTCACTGCCACAC
>OOFB01036414.1:30365-41273 GCA_900323305.1 Trachyrincus murrayi
GGGGGAAGGGGGGGGGAGGGGGGGGGAGGGGGGGGGGGGGGGGGGGGGGGGGGGGGGAAGAGAGAGAGAGAGAGGGGAGGAATGGATAGAAAGTGAGAGGTTAGGAATTTGCGACAGCGTTTGAAACTTGAGTGGGAGGCAGATGCTTTAAATAAAGACAGCTCGGGTCATGAGAGGTCGAATGCAGCTTCTTTGTTGATACATCTACTTGTTAAGTTAAGAAGCCAAACTTACCTCTGAATTATTAACTGGTATATTTTGCTCTAGAAGTTAAAATCACAATCACTTTGACATTAAAACTACTTATGAAACACTTCACATTGTGTGTTATGAAACATACATTAGCAGCTGTATGTAATTATAATTACAATTATAATGTAAGGGGGTTCGACGTTTTGTGATATAACACAGAGTGTTGAGCACCGATGCATGGAGAGGAACTGAAGGAATGTGTTTATGTGATATCTCAAACTGTCACAGGCAGCTAGGCAATAAAACATTACACAAAAAAAGATGGAATGATTGCCATTTCCATCCAAAATATTATACATGTATGCTGCATTTATTTATTTATTTGCACAGCATAATATTTATTTTTATATTAGGAGCAAAAGAAAAATGCATTAGACAAATACAAATGTCAGAGGAGCACAGGGGCATCTGAACGCTATCTATCAAAGTTTACTTCCTGAAGACAACAAAAACAAAAAATGAGAAACTGCAGAGAAGCTCTGCTCTGAACTTCTGGGAACAACCTGCCTTAGAATAAGCAAAGCCTTCTCAAGCAAACAAACTGCCCCAAAATAGGCCTTTATCTTGCTGTCAAACCACTTGTTTGTAGCTCTGGGATGTTTATTAAAGTCCCAGGTTCATTATATGAGATGTGTGGTCATGCAGTGTTTAAACTGAACTCCATTTTAGTTCATAGTTTAGTTTAGATTTATTTAGTTTATAGCTAACAACCAGATAAGTTCCATCTGTCATGCAAATGTGCACATATAAAATAAAATAACCTTTATAGAATATTATGTTTCCTCATTAAAATCACAACACACACACACGCACACACACACACACACACACACACACACACACACACACACACACACACACACACACACAAATAGTAGTCATATAAACCTATTGATCCTAAAGTCACAACTACACATTTTCCAGACACTTCTTCCTGCTGATCCAGAATGTTTCCGTTCTGCCGAAAAGTACCAGAAAGCAACAACAAAAAAAATCAAGATGAAGCCTGGTCACTGTCATTATTAGCCCTCTAAGTGGTGATTATGATTCATTCAGTAGAGTGCCCTACTGAATTGAGCCGTGTCTCTATCGCCGTTTTCTGCTCTCGTCCTGCTGATTGTCTCTCCTAGCCTGGTCTCACTAGTCATCTCGGTGGTCATCTGGTCTTAGCCCTAATACTACAGGATTGCTGCTGCGCTGCACATTAGCGGGTTAGCTGTAAGCCTAGGAGTTGTTGCGGCGCCCTGTTTAGCATAGCATCTCTATGGTTACGCTTAGCTCACAGCAAAAGCCCCCAACCCTGACAACACGTGTTGTCAGGGTTGCACACATGTCCCCTAGACTAGTCATTAAGACGTCCATTTTCTGTACGCTTGGTCGGTTTCCGTCCAATCTAGGTATGGCTGGTAAGGGGGGGGGGGGTTATGAAGAACGTCCGCTGGGCTATTAGGGGCAAGCCTCTCATCTAATCACATAAGCCCTGAAGGCCAGATGTCACTCCTTGGATTACCGATTCCTGTGCCTGGACTTTACGCTAAAAATAATTTGAATGATGAGTGGCGTCATAGGGCAGTATCAACAGTGTGTGACCGAGACCCTGACAAGATAATCACAGCAGCAGACCTAAGGGTAGCAGAACGGGTGGATGGACACAGAGCTGGCTGCTTCCTCTCATGGAACATTCCAGCATTACACATCCCACCAGGATGATTGTGGATGACCAGAAGCGCAGTGGGTTTTTGGTGTACACAAATACAGAACCAAAATATCTAACAGATTTTTTCCGGACGGACGGAACTCATTGATGCATTGTTGCTCATAAGACTCTGGGTAATCATTTAGCTTGACCTGACTCAAGAGGTCCTAAGGGCTCAGGCCATATTGTGCTCCATTGGGGAAATGTGGATAATGAGGGTTTAGAAATGCATAAGAAATTGATTATGTGAGGAAATTCAGCACAGGATCTAGCGGCCAGTAAAGACCCATTAAAACCAACACAGTTAAAAGGTGAGGTCAAAACAAGAATGGCTGAAATGATTATCTCATCACAAATTACAGAGGCAAGACCAATTACATGTAATGGAAAAGCAAATTTAAAATGCTTATAAATCACAATTCTCTAGTATTTATGATACTAGAGTTTTAATAATCAAAACCACTTTGCTGTTTGAGAAACACGTTGCTGGCCGTTCTTTTAAAAAGCGCCCCGTCTGTGAGTTTATTTGAACTGTTTTACGGCAGCAGGCATATAAAGTGTCAAGGCCTATTGTTCTAACATTTACAATGTTGGAATGCCTTCGGCTGCTCCAGCCCCTCATTTAGCATACCTTACAGAACACAAAGTACCCACACACTGTAATCATGCATGCCAGAGCCGTCTTCCCACTGTTTGGACGTGGCATGTTGAAATGGTAATAGTTAATGTTTTCAGAGAGATTACTTCTCTGTCAGAAGTTTGTTAATCTCCTTTTTGTTAGGATCAGTCCCATTTGGCATGCCATGCGAGGGTAGGGGTGGGTGTTAGGGGGCTGAATAGGAGGCTGTTTGGGGATTGGGGAGGGTCCTTGGGGTCCTTCCAAGTGGGTCCGTCCAGGGGACCTATTTCTGTTTGCTTGGACCGAAATCCATAGGCCATTTGAATGCCTGTGGTGGTTTATGGTAAACAATGCAAGTGCAACATGCAGCCGTCACTTCAAGTCAGTTCAGCTTTAAACCAGATTTAGGCCAAATAAAATGTGTGCTGGCAAGGGTAACAGATACATTCCTTTTTTTACAGGCAGGGAGTACCTTTTTTTAGAAAGGTGGTAAAACACTGGGTGGTGGCTATTATTCATCATATATGAAGGACTGCCCATGAAGGTACGGACGCCCGCTAGTTTAGCAGACTGATGCCAACCAGACGTCATTCAGACATCAGCTACTCTGGTCTCGTTGTAACTGGACTGGTTTGATGAAACCATATCATCTACCGATACATACAGGAAACACCCCCTCTGTCAACTCGTTGACGTTGTTCTCCCACACCCAGGGTCTGAACACACAGTGACCTGCCGTGATATCGGGGGGGGAGGGGCAAGTCAGTGGTTAATGAAGGGGGCCTCTGGCTGTCTAGACATTAACTCACCCTCTGCTGACGATGTGCGTGCAAAGGCAAGACAAGATGCTTCTCCGTGATACTTTCTGCAGCGCACACATGCACAGATTTAGTCTAGATTCAGAGGGTGCGATAGAGGACCAATTTGGAACCCATGGGGGCGTCCATGCACACTCATCCAGGCTACAAGTCTAGCAGGACAATGTGCAGACAGAGGGGCCCCTTTGCACCAGGCCCACAGGTGGCACCGGAGCAGGGGACTCGGTGGGAGCGGTGGGAGTTGGGGGCAGGGGGGGTTAGGGTATAACTGAGCACACCACTGAGGAGGAACATTCAACCGTGTGATTTAGACCAGCCTGGTGTTACCTGCCTCTCCACCTGTCTTGGGTGTGCAGAGCTGGGGCCTGTCATTCCCCACCATACACCCGTCACCATCAGCAACCCCCCCCCCGCGCCTCTCCATCCAACCATCTGCATATCTCTCGATTTTAACCATACACACACCCACTCTCACAAAGACACACACACACACACACACACACACACACACACCCTACACAGTGTCACATACACTCTGGGACAGTATTTTGTCCACTATGTAGCTCCCTCTCATCTCTGCTTATTTATAGACTAATGCACCGGGGGAAGCTGGCAGGGGAGCGGCTGTCACATCACACGCTAACCCAGGCCTGCTGCTGCTGCATCAGCCGCTCTGCCCGGCCTGACTCTAGCCTCCTAGCGTCCGGCTACCGGAAAGGCCCGAGCTCACCACCTTCTTCTTAAGAAAAATACAACAAGAGATAAAGTAGCCATCTAGCAGTAATGGTCAGCTGGTCAGGGGGAAAAAAATAAGGGGGGGATAAATCATCAGCAGCGTGTCACTTCCTGTTTGGTCTCAAAGGCCAAAGGTGTTGGGAGAAAACACTTCAGGGGTCAACGGCGCCCACGGCATGAATAGAACGTCATATTTAGAATGATACATGTCGTAAGATGACAACATGTGCTTAGACACATATAGCATATGCTCTGCAGCTCTTTTAAGCACACTTCACACAAACACATCACTGCTAACGAACTCCTGTATCCTCCGTGTGATACACAGCAGCTGTTTCCACCGGCGCCTCCCTTTTGATGAACTGTAGAACACTAAAATGTGCTATCTAAGCGAGAACCGCAAAAAGTTATCTACGCAAGAGGCCACGGTGACGAGATAAGCAGCCTGTTATTCACATGTTAAGTGTCGCCATAAAACAGCTTGTGTGAGAAACACTAGTACGTTGACTGGAACTGGGTGCTGCTGAGGTCTGTTGCAGCTGAACCAGGCCCTGAGCCACAAAGAACTGGGGTGGGGGGGGTTGTTGTTGGGAAGACTACGCTCCAGTTGGATTTGTTATTAATCAAATCACGAGAGGAGCAACTGTGCAAAGATCGGAACCCTATGGCCCCTGGGGGGGCGGCGGGGGACAAAACACGAGAAGAAAGAACCAGAGAGAAGGAAAAAGAAAGCGAGCAGGAAAGAATAGGCTAAAGAGGAACGGATATAGCCTGTTCCCGTGAAGCCGTGGCCTCGGATATTTAGGAACCTTAAAGACTTAAAGGCACTACTTTAAAGCGACACAGCACTGTCTGCCATGAATGAATTCTCAGTAAGTGCTGCAAACACAGGACAGGGCCAAGCAGGGACACTACACACACACACACCAGCCCCGATAAGCAGCCACTCTCCACTGTGCTTATCATGTGAGCGCAGTGACATGCTAACAGCACTTTACACAATGCTTCCTCTATGCCATTAAGATCTACGTTGACAGTTGAGTACACTATAGCAGGCATAGACAAAGGTGGACAGCCCTGAGGAACCAGTAGCATACAGAAATATATAACAGGGGAAGTCTGGCAATCGTGGAAATAAGACTATAATGTGGAGAAATAGGCAATTATGAGTAGATTGTTCTTTACAATATCTGTTTTTCTGTGGGCCAACAGATGAAACAGAGAGGGCTTGTGGAAATGAATAGTCAAATGAAAACATTATCACAACAACTCTTACAAGTTGTTTTCCTCTTATTTTTTGGAACAATGGCACCCTGGTCTGCCAACACAAAATCAAGAAAAGAAATGCATGGTGAACACCCACCCACACACACACACCATTATATTGAATTATTCGCAGTAGGAGGACTGAAGTTTAATTTCTACCAATCAAATATCTTTCTTCCCACCAGTCCAAAAAAATATAATTATAGATCCAGACAAAAAAATAACAAACACATTGAATACTTGAAGCAAAAACTGAATTATAATCAAACAAATGGAGCCCTTTTTTTTCAAAATGATTAGTGCATTTTAAAGTCTAGCTTTTTTTTTAATCAGCCGATATATTCCAAACAAATATACAACTTATGAGGTTTTGAATTAGATTAACACCCGCTAACATAATTATCTTGGCCAACGTTTTCAATGAGCTGGTGCTCTTTAACTTTCTAATTTACATAACGGGAGCCTAGCAAGTCGATTCTATGACGGAGGGAAGAGAAAGACAGAGAGGAGAAAGAACATGGAAAAAGACATAGCCAGAATAATTCAGGGATGCCACGATACGAGGGTTTTGGTAGTCTCTCGCGAAATCAGTACAAGTCAGCAACTCTGGATAACTAAATGCACAGGCAAAAAGGCAAACTGCTTTTATTACACTCACAGTGTAAAACCTGTGTGTGTTAGGAACAACATCAACGCTTCATTTGTATTAATGTGTTTTACGGTGTCCTTAAATATGATGTAATTTGTTGAATCCTTAAAAATGCTGACATAAAATGTCCTGTTTTCTAAACAAACAAAACAAACGAAACAAAATAAACACGTTCACTTTTTTGATGACTGATCATTACCATTAATCTGTTCAAGGTCGATGATATGTAAGTAAGAAAGTAAGTAAGTAAGTAGGCTATATTTATTTATACGTGTGTGTCTGTGAATATGTCAACAAATGGCCAGACAGTCTCTTTTACTGTCTTCCAAACAGGCTTTTCACAGAGTTACGGCCGCAAGAAAAACCCCATCAACCCCACCCACATCACACCTCCAGAACAACTCACACCCCCTTGGGAACGGTCCGTTGCCCAACAGCTCTTGGCCGGCCAATGAACCCTTACCACGGAAAGAAGCAACACGTCTAACCGAACCGAGCGCTCGGGGTCCCAGGTCTCTGGGTCCCATGCTGTCAAAACAAGCCTCTACCCATCAGCACACTGACTCATTTAGAGTGCTGCCGAGCTGTCACACTGAACAAACATGGACCGAGACAGACATGAGCAACCGTGTTTATGTTTGCGTTTTAATTATCCGATGCCGAAGTCCATATGGTTTTAGGATCCATTTGAGGACAACATGAACATGAAACGCCCCTGCTCTCTGAAAACGAAACAAGAAAATGAATACGCCACAAAAGGTGGACAAAAGCGACACCTTAAAAAGCCCTCAGTGACAAAAACTGCCTGTTCCATTGCTAGAGAGAGAAAACATGGCGAAGGAACTGTGACATCCAACAATGAGAATTTGATGAAGAAAGAAAATAACCGAAAATATGTGAAAAGGGTAAACAACAAAAAAAATACAAATTGGATGTGGATGATAAAGGACCAGGAGGAAGAAGGTCGGAACGGAACCTTGTTTTGATGGCAGGGTAAATACAAAGGCCAGTCTGTGTGTGTTTGGTAACGATAAGTACTGGTGGGAGGAGCCCTTCAGCAGAGGCCGGAGAGCCACTGAAAAAATTATAGAGAGAGAGACAGAGACCGTAGGGGTACAATAAGGGTGGGGGGGGGGGGGGGGGGGAGAGAGACATGCATACATGGTGAGAGAGAGCGAGAGCGACAGAAGGGAAGGAAAGAGACAAAAAAAGACAGGAAGAAAAGATGCAAGAGTAGAAGTCCTAATCTTTTTTAACCTTGTCCTTGGCAAGGCATACAATCTGCTACCCATGTAATATCACTGCTTATAGACCTCATACGCCCTCCCCCCCCTCCACCGCTACCCCTTGTCCTTTCAGCGATCACGTACAAGTAAATGTTGGCACATGCCCCGCCAAGCAGCAGGCGTTTGTGATATTTTAGCTGGTTGTGTGAAGCTGCTGCTCTGGACATTGGATGGGGCCATAGATCACCCTCATTTAAACCACTGTAATGTATTTAGATGTTATCTCCCTCTCCATCTTTCTCTGCCCCTCCTCTAAGCCTTGCATCGTGGATTCGTCAATGATACGGGTGACCAAGCCAACAATTGCACATCTATTAGACCACTGACTTAGTCTCTGCCCCCCTCTCCCTCTGTCCCTACGTAGACACACACACGCGCGCACACGTGCGCACACACACACACACACACACACACAACGGTGAGATCTCTACATTTGTATGCTGACCGTGTGTGTGTTAAATAGAAATGTGGCAAATAAGTATGTCATCCTTAATCCAAGTGATTAACGTGTCGTTCGCATGGCGGTTGGTTGAGGTCGTGTACTCACGGAGCCGAGCTGAGGTAATATATTGGGCCCGTCATCTCAACACCCCTGTGTCCGATTCAGGGATGCTATTTACAGCGGCCTTACGTTCACAAATAACAACCTGAACCCAGACTGGGAGAAGGGGCGGCCGTCTCCCCAGCAGCCTCACAACACCCACACTGTCTCAGAGGCATGACGCCACGAGGGGACCAAAGAATAATGAGAGCTAAAAGTCGTGCTTCGTTGCACACAAACAACAAACAACACTAGTCCATGACACGTCAATACGGGCTTTAAGAAACAGTAGCACAATGATAGGGATTTATTCAACAGAAGCCGCATGACAAAACACAAGTCTGCAACGATGGAGGAATAGACAGGGATTAGATAGAGATGGACGACAAATGTCCTCAAAGAACTTCACCGTTCAGTTCCAGTTTGGATTGTGAATGGGTACACTCCAACCCATGAGCCACGCGCCTGTACCCTATAGGGGCTTAATAAGGTCCTGGCCTGACCAGCATGGGAGGAGGAGGTCTTCACCATGCCTAAAGGTCACACATTTTATTTGGCCTTTTTTTTTTATACAGGATGCGCAAAAGAAAGCGGAGGTTGTGTGCGTTAGGATGTGTGTGGATCTCAGGAGAAGTGGGTAGAAGCCTATTATGTATCAAACAGACTTATAGCATTAGTATTCTTATATATAGACACAGGGAACACCCTTTACTGCCTAGTACAGGAACAGCCACTCTCCGACCTTGTAATTAAACATCCACATTATCTGTTCCATTTCCTCCACCCCCGCACTGCTTCAGCCCTTCTGAACGTTAAGGGGTTTGCAAACCTCCAGTCTGGTGCAAACTGGTGTCTAGGGCTGACTCAAACCCCCCCACCCACACACATCCACCCACTCTCCCACCGACCCCTGGCTGCCGAGCCAGGCCGCTGGTTAGCCGGGACGTGCGGGAGCCTTTGAAGCTACCGACGGTGACATCGTAAAGGGCATTAGACCTGTTTTTCGTGTGGCACGGCACCTGTCAACTCAACCCTCATTCCACCAGCACACCGCCCGCAGTGTATTTCCAGACACCACTAAATGAGACACCAGCCAACGCTGGTAAGATTGTTTGTTTCCTCAGCCCGAATGGAGTGAATGCAAATATGTTTAGAATTCCACCGTGCTGATCAAACGGTAAGTTATTGTTGAAGATGACCCGATTGGTAAGATAAAAAAAATTATCGTCAAAAGAAACAAAGAAACCCAGAATTCATGTTATACTTAATTATTGTTCTCTACGTTCCATATGCTGCATCTTACAGTCGAACGACGAATAACGTACATTCTCTGTCACACAGCTCAGAGGAAAACATTTCCTAGCTTTCTCATGTCGAGACTGGGGTTAGAATTAGACACAGCATTTGACAGAGCTCTGGTTGAATCTCCGACGTCTAGTCCTCTACATTTCTGCAGTATTCACAGAAGATCAGAGCTGAAGGTGTTTGATCCTTTAGTGCTATGGAGCTAAGAAGGGGAGGGCCAACATGGATTAGTACTTTTTCCATAGGTGAGGAATCCTGAGGGCACAGTTCTACATTTCAGACATGGGGCTAAACTCAATGAAATAGCAAGCCATTGAAACATGAATTAACATTGAAACATTACTTAATTCATGGGGTTCTTTCTAAAGATAAAGGTTTGGCATATGCTCTGGACCCACTCAAAATGCCCTCGCGATGAGAATCACTGTTCTAAACTGAATATTTTGTCACGCCTACTGTGCATGCATACTCTCTATTTTAGGACATTTAAATAGAGTGAACCATCATTTGAATGCACCTTGTGTGTGCATGTGGTTCATTAAAAGAGAAAGAGAGACAAGAGAGAGAGACAAGAGAGAGAGAGAGAGACAGAGAGAGAGAGACAAGAGAGAGAGAGAGAGACAAGAGAGAGAGAGAGACAGAGAGAGAGAGACAAGAGACAGAGAGAAAGAGAGAGAGAGAGAGAGAGAGAGACAAGAGACAGAGAGAGAGTGGAATGGACAGGCAGAGAGAGGAAGTAAAAAGCAGAGCGAGGTTATGTGGATAGGCGAACGAAAAAAAAAGAAATCGCTAATATTACATAGAAAGTGAAAGCAGGGCGAGGGGACATTGTTGCTGATTCTTTTGACCACCTCGCCACCGCTTCAGTGCCGTCCCCTCGTCCGGCCGAGCCTCTGGCCCCGCCTGGCCCCGGACAGGAACGGCCCTGGCCGCTCGTCCGGCCTTTGAAGTCTTCTGATTATCGGCCAAGCGTAGCAGTGTACCTGCAGCCATCTGTGCTGCCGAGGGGGCCTAGAGGCACAGCGGCCACTGCTTCACTTCCTCTCTGTGAGGGGGACCGGAGAGAGAGAGAGAGAGAGAGAGAACGAGAGAGAGACCGAGAGAGAGAGAGAGAGAGAGAGAACGAGAGAGAGAGAGAACGAGAGAGAGACCGAGAGAGAGAGAGAGAGAACGAGAGAGAGAGCGAGATAGAGAGAGAGAGAGAGAGAGAGAGAGAGAGAGAGAGAGAGAGAGAGAGAGAGAGAGAGAGAGAGAGCGAGAGAGAGAGAGAACGAGAGAGAGAGAGAGAGAGAGAGAGAGAGAGCGAGAGAGAGAGAGAGAGAGAGAGAGAGAGAGAGAGAGAGAGAGAGAGAGAGAGAGAGAGAGAGAGAGAGAGAGAGAGAGAGAGAGAGAGAGAGAGAGAGAGAGAGAGAACGAGAAAGAACGAGAGAGAGAGAGAGAGAGAAAGAGAGAGAGAGAGAGAGAGAGAGAAGAGAGAGAGAGAGAGAGAGAGCGAGAGAGCAAGAGAGAGAGAGAGCGAGAGAGAGCAAGGGAGAGAGCGAGGGCGCCAGACGGGGGTCCAGTAGGGATCCTACGCTAGGTGTCACACACACACACACACACACACACACACACACGTACACACGTACACACATGCACACAAATAATAAATACCGCTCTTGAAATTCAATCCCTTACACGGTTCTTGCTTTTTAAAATTTTAAATATTATCTGTCAGTGTCTATAAATACAGCATGCCTTA
>OOFB01036420.1:2172-12864 GCA_900323305.1 Trachyrincus murrayi
GCGCGCTCGATTCTACATAAACATAAATGCGGAACTAATACCAGCCTGTATCCGTTTGATGGCCACTTTTACGAGCTCACATGTGTGTGTGTGTGTGTGTGTGTGTGTGTGTGTGTGTGTGTGTGTGTGTGAAAATAACAAGTGAGAAAAACAATCGAAAAAATCGATTCAGGGCATCGGTTTGTGTTCATAGATTTAATGTATTTGTCTGCTTTTTGCTTGTAAAGCTTGAAAGCCAAACACTACCAGTAGAATGGAAAGTGTCTTTCTGAAAGGACCAGGGCATGTGCCCGTTAAGGCGTGGCCGTTCGGCTGCTTGCAGCGTTGTCGGGGGGCCCATCCACTGTTCGCTTGTTTATTCAGTTTATTAATATGAAACGTATGTCGAGTGACTAAACGTGTTTTCGCTCTCTCGTTTTCTCTTTTTAGGGCACGCACAATCGACACTACACTACCCAAAATTCAACAAGGTGTGACGTCAACTTCCACAACTTGCCGCTCTGACACAGCGCCCCCGGTCCAAACAACTCCACACGCACTGCACTTCCTTGGGCCATGAGCAATACACCCGCCGAGTGTGAAGTCAAGCGGATGAACGGTTGTCGAGAAAATCCAAGGACAGACATACATACAGAGACTCCTCTAATTAGTTAGATAAATGCAATTTTTTTTCACTTGTGTTTAATTATGTTCGCATGTACTACCTTTCTTTTCCTCTAGATGTCCCCATTGTGTTCCATTCAGCGGTCATCTCGGGCCTCCCACTTGTCTCTGTATACTAGTCCTAGCTTCATCTGAAGTAAGCCATTCTATAATTCAATCAGTCAGTCTGTGCTTGTTTAATTAAATCTCACGGTGCCCATCTGTGCATGTTTGTCTGTTTTGCTCATTTTAGCTTACACTTTCTTTTAGACTACTTTGTGTTTGTTCACTTTTTGAATTGTATTTGTACCACACGTTTTCATCTACTTGGGGATACTAATTCAAGTCTTCCCACCCCCAGCAGGCCCCCATGTGACCCAGCACCAGGTACCATGCAGTATAATCACATCCCTGCTTAAGCCCAGCTAGGCAGCCTACCAGTGCTCCATTCACTGCTACACCGGTGGGCCCAGGCATGCAGTGTGTACCCACCCCGGCAACAGATCCAGCTGCTGTGCAGTCCAAGGTGCTGGCTCTCCAGTCCGACTCCATGCCTACTGCCTCTACCCTGATAAAGAGAGGTTGGGTAAAAAGCTGTCCCTCCCTGCCCACCCCTCTGGCTTCCAATCCTAGTAAATAGAAGATTGTTTTTCAGCAATGTTGAAAGTTGAGTCACATGTTCACATGCCTCAATATGATTATACATAACCTCGTTCCCAGGCGTTCTCATCTCACAACGGAACGCCTGGAACGGGATGCTCCACATGAGCGTTATTGGCGAGAGAGAGGGCGGGATTTTTAGTTACATGGGTTTAGTGGCGAGAGGACAAGAGAGAGGGCGGGACTTTTAGTTATATGGGTTTAGTGGCGAGTGAAAGAGACCGATATCTGTCTCTGTTTCGATATTGCTTTGTCAAATTCTTAGTCCAAAAAACAAATTTTTATTTTATTTTTATTCTCTTTGTTGTTGTTATTCTTGTCATGTTCTTATTATTCTCGCTCCAGGGACTGTTAACTGGCGTACACAGCAGACCGGAAATTGCGTTGGGGTAGACCGGGATAATGCTACAATTCATGACCCTCTATCAGCTGAGGTTATACAGGTCTGTTGTATTAAAAAGCAGAACGTTTTCCTACTTTCCTTATTTTTTTCTTCTGAATAATAACAAGAAATACAAGAGAAAATAGAGTACTTACTCACACTACCCACGTGATATATCTTTGTAGAAAGAGGCTGTTAGCTGCCTTCATTTTTGTTGTCTTGTTTGGACGTCCCAGCCTCTCTTGTTAACTGATCTAATCTCCTGTGCCTTTTGTAAATGTAATAATTGGAATCTTCTTGTATGATATTTTTTCTGAGTCAATGCTCAGAACAGAGCTGTGTTGTCACACAGAGGGAGATAACCTCCAGGGAAACACAAACACATGGCTGGGGTGTACGGCGGTTGGGTAGCTATGGGAACAGGCCCAATCAGAGAATGGTGGGGGTGGGAGGGGTGGTGGTGGTGGTTGGGGGGGGTTATTCTCTTCTGTGTAAATACGCTCAACTAGACTGGGGCCATTGTGCTAGAAGAACAGTTAGGAGCCCAGGTCGTTAGGAGGGTTTCCACAGCTCCGTCAGGCCTTAATGAGTGAGACAGTAATCCAGTGTTGTATGACATCTTGTTTGCTTTCTCCCCAGATATTCCCTCATTCTTTGATGTTGCATTGACAACACATGGCAACGATGTTGTAATGATGAATGTATAGTTATGGCACACAGGAGGCGACCACTACCAAACCGCCCTGTACATGTTTGTTCCTATCCGATATGTCGCTCCCCTGGCTTTTTTTGTATATCAGGGCATAGAGCCAAACCCGCCCCCCCTGTGTACCCCCCCCCCTCTGTGTGGGTGGAGCAGGAAGTGTGGAGCGAAATCTGCTCCTGAAATCCACTCATCATTGCTGATAAAGCTAATTTGTCTTTTATTGTGTGTGTGTGTCCATGGGCTTTTTTTATACAGTACATGCTCATGACCGTCTTATAAAAGTTATTTAATGATGCGATGAGTTGACTTATTGTCTTTTAGCTGGCGACCTCCCAGGGTGTAGAATGGTCGTTTTCTATCCAAATCCAATTTCTCATGGATGTTTTTGTGACCCTGCCACTTCAGCGGCCATTAAACAATAATTACCACGTACGCAACACTGGAACCCTCTGGCGCCCGCCTTAACACTGATGTGGACCAAAAATAATCACCTAGCAGGCCTTTTTGCTTTGGGAATTGTTTTAAATCACACCCTTACCCCCTTCATAGCTGCAGAATTTTGACCTAAAAGCAATAAACAACGTGCTGAAACCCCTTGCTTGCTGAGAGTTGGGGTGTTTTTGCAGAAAAGTTGGCCATCTGGGCTGCCGTAGAATGCTGTGTTATCCCCTCCTATCTAATAATAAGGCCTTCATCGCGCTCTCTCATTATTGTTAGTAAGGCCTTTAGATTTGCCATTCCAATTAAAGAGAGAGGGAGAGAGGCTTGCTTACAGTTCAGCACACCCCCCCTGCCCCCTCTAATGTCTCTCCCTCTGTGGCCCCACTCTCAGGAACCCTACACTGTTAGAGAGAGAAAAGACCTAGCTCAGCTGCTAGCTTACGTCCTGAATTTCAAGCCATCCACTCAGAATGTGCGTTAGTGATGCATTCCGTGTGACTGTTTTTTTCTTTGGGAAAAGTAGAAGTAAGAAGGAGACGTTTGTGGAAAGCGAGGCTTGAGGCTTCTTGTTTCTTTTGCACCCTTGTTCGTATCCTTTTTCACCTGAGCTGCTTAGTAAAGTTACTTTCTCTATGAAATAAACGCTCAAAGCCGGCTGTCATGAGCCCCTGCCAAAACATAGTTTTTTTCAGCCTGGCCTTTTAAACACTCACACACACACACACACACACACACATACACACACTCTTTCACTCTCTTTCTCTTGACTCACTCTCACATTTCTCTTCCTTTGATTGTGCTACATTTCTTTTCTTTTCTTTGCGCTTTTCCTTTCTGTTTTGCTGGCTTAGATGCGGTCCAGGTCACAGTTGCCAGCAGAGACCCGCAGAGTGTCCGTTCAGCTACACCTCGTCCATGCCCAAGCTCCACTGGCAGTCTCGCTCGCCTCCATTCAAAAACAAATCACTCCCGTCTGAGACCTCCACAGCTACCTAACAACAACAAGCAGAACTCGATCTGTGTTTTGAAGTCTCTCTCTCTCTCTCTCTCTCTCTCTCTCGTTTATTCCTCCGCTCTCTCCTGCTCTCTGTCTGTCTCTCTCCCAACTCCTTCCCTCCTCCCTCCCTCCAACCTCATGGAGACTCGGCGTGTTAAGTGTTGCTGCAGAACCAGACCACTGACATTCTCCTCTGCCTCAGCACTGAGTGAGTGTGTGTGTCTGTGTATGTGTGTGTGTGTGTCTACAGATCCCTGTCTGTTTCTCTCTGTGTTATCCATTGTTCAGTTGTTTTTTTCCCAACTTTGTTTACCTTACAAAACTCTTTGGAGGAAAAGTAGGTAGGTTTCATCATTTGTCATTATCCCCGCCACCACCACCACCAACAGGCCTGTGATCTGACTAAACAAACAGCAGGACTCAGCAGGGTCCCTCTTCCGGCCAAACTCCCAGGACGCCGGAGCTTAACCCCCACGCCCTCCGAGCCTCAACATCTGACGGATCCGCACAGTGCAACCAGCCATCCCCACGGAGAGGAGCAGCTCCTCCCGTCCCAGAAGGAGTCCCGCCGCTGCTTGGAGAACTTATCCGGACCAGTGCGAGAGAGACAGAGAGAGAGAGAGAGAGAAAAGTGAGGGAGAAAAGTGAGGGAGCACCACTCTTCTTCCTCCGGAGAGACTCGACTATGCTGTAGGACCCGGACACTGTAGCAGAGAGCTAGATAACCCCAGCAGGTAAGAGATGCTTACACACACACGTATATGTTTATTTGTATCACAGGTGCTCTGTCAAATGTTGTTACGGTTGTGCCCTGACAACGGCCCCAGGCTTAGTTATAATAGATGGGCTCAAGTCGGCACACGACACCCATTGTGAACAATTTAATTTCATAGTTGTCTGTCACAGGGAGGATGCACTCTGCAGCCAGGATGTGCCAACGGTATTCTCTGAAGAGGAATTACATTTGTAAAATGTTGTTGGTAACACTTTACAATAAGGGTACATTAATTAACCATTAATTAACATTAGTTAATGCAGTAATAAGCATTATTATATAGCATTAGCATAGGGGTCAGCATTAGCATAGGGGTAGTGGGTTAGGTTAACCCTAACCCTATAACAAATTTATAAATTAATACCTTAGTTAACATGAACACAATTAGTAAACATGAACACCATTAATAAATGATTACTAGATCATTAGTTAACTCAATTAACTGTTAGTTAATGCTTATTACTGCATTAACTAATGTTAGTTAATGGTTAATTAATGTACCCGTATTGTAAAGTGTTACCAACAACATTTTCTAAATGTACCTCTGTTTAATCCTGTATTAGAAGCATGATTCAAGTTATTCATTCAAAAGTTTTGGTTCCTGCCTGGTATTGTGCTCCAATTCAACAGTTGAATAAGGGCGTGCTTTTTCTGCTTGTGACATTTCATGACATTTGCTCCACGCATACGTGGGATTGTGTACATACGCCACCCATTACAATGTGAAAGGGGGTAAGCAACCTGTTCAAACATCAATATGCTGATGGCGTTGCCCTTTTTTGGACGTTTGCTCAGACCGGCGCGCATCTCTGTACACAAGGTGCCTTGTCGGCTGTTGACTGCGCTTTTATCTTCGCACTCACAGAATGCATTTGACGGGGTGTCCTAGTGTGTCCACACACACACACACACACACACACACACACACACACACACACACACACACACACACACACACACACACACACGCATGCACGCACACACGCACGCGTGCACACACACACACACACGCGCGCGCGCGCATCACACACAGCTTTACAGCACCGGTTGTTTGGATGCTATCCACTTTGCTATCCAACGCTAAAGGGGGCGTTTGTTAGCACAGCCCTCTCTTCAGTCCCCCACAACATGACCTGTTGGCCTGCTATCCCTGAGCCTCCCTTAGGCGTATGTAGAGAATCAAGCTTCTCTACATAGCAGCACGGGGGTTATGGCTCAACATCTTATCTTATCGCACTCCCCGATCAGTCACTGTCAACCGGCAGCAAGGCTCTGGAGTCGGATAGGTCTGTTTTTAGTGATAGCCACAAAATGGATACATGCCAGCTTGTGTGGTACTACGGGTTATTGGGGGGGGGGGCTTTTGCCGCGGTCATTGTTGAGTAATCTCCCACAAGCCCTGCCACTCGCAAATCTCGTCTCATCCCCGCAATGTGAGACGGACAACGTACAACCGTATGAATCACCTCACTCCATGTTTGGCGGGTACCTAGGATGAGTTATGTGTCGGCGATGGGGATCCATGTTGGGGAAGATCTCATCTCTCTCACACAAATTGTTGACACTGATCCAACCAGCTGTAGTTTAAACCAGTGTGTGCACTATAGAGAGCACATTCATGTACCTGTGACCCTTTCTCTTTATTTTGGAGAATCTATGCAAGCATCTCCTAAACAGATGTCTTGTAATAAAAACAAGGTTGCTATGTGTTAGTCGGCCACTTTGAAGTCGTCGGTCCTCTGTAGCCATCTTGTTTCGGAGATGGCTGTTGTGGTTATTTTTGGCAGAGGACTGGTATTATCTCGCATTGATTCAGATTAGTCACTGGAAAGTTGCATTCTTATCATAGTTTTACCATCAAAGGCATAGAGTCTGATCCTCGTAAACTCCAGACGGATATGTTAGTCCCGCCGAGTAAATCAGTGGTGTCTGATTTTGTATAACATGGAGGGATGTTTCATTCTTCTATCAGCCACTACAGGGACTTTACCCCTGTGTCATGAATCTGGTATGTACTGTAGTAGAGCCTCTCCTCCCATGGTGCACTGCTGCTGGGCTAGGCTTGCTACCCCGGACCTGGGCCTAATCCTTCATCATCAGCTGTTTCCTGGCTCTCCGCATGCCAGCCACTGTGTGTAAATGTGTTTCGCATTATGACCGTGCAGAAAATATGCCCGCGCGACCCGCTCTACAGCCGGCTCGCGTAGACCCCATATGCTCCGGGCGCGGCGATGGTGGTAGCATTCTTCCCTTCAGCAGGGACTTTTTAAAAACACATTGAGCCCATTCTGTCCAGCGCCGGGATTTATTATCTGTTGTCAACTAGACACACAGCTGTTGTCCAGGAACTTGTTCCGGACGGCCAATGTCTGAGGCTTGGCTCGAAGCACTACGAGATAACATTATACAAATCTTTGTTTCTTTCTTGTTTCTTTTTCTTCGTCTTTCTCTTTTACATGTAAAGAGGGGTGGGGCGTAACAACACTGACCTTGCCACAACGTTGTACGGTGGAACTTGGCAACCAAGGAGCAGTCGTTTAGTGATCGTCAATTATCCTGTGATTCATAATTCATCATCATGCTTTAGGGCTGAGCTGTAACTTCCCCATTGCCAGGCCGCCGACGTAATATGCTTCTCTTAAAGGGCACTATGCCTCGCTACTGCTGACCATTAGACACTGGTAGGGGTCATTCACAGAGGTCTAAATGAGGAGCATTAAGCAGGGCTGGGACGGACGTTTGTGTGTTAAAAGCCCTTCCGTATCTCTTCTCATTCCCCCCCCCTCCCCACTCATACTGCGCTGACAGCCAGCTGCATCCCATCTCGAGAGGAGGAGGAGGAGGAGGAGGAGATCACTCTCTAGTACAACAATATTAAAGGATAGTTCCATTGGAGTCACCGTTAATTCTGATTATTGGATTAAACAATGATTTGAATGCAGCATGTGAGCGTGTTTCTGTTCTACTTTGCTTTTCTATCTATCTGTATGATACAAAAAAAAGTTGTGAGTCCACTTCTTTAAGGTAGCAGCATATTTATAGTGAATACATATTTAACGTCTGGATATGTATTTTCATTAGGATGTTTTAGTCTCAATCATATCCTTTTAGAAGAAACTGCTGTTCTCCTGTATCCAACTAAAACACTTCAGGGTCGGTGACACAGCGTGCAAAAGAAAACAATCTGGTGCTTTTACAAGATGATAAGAACACTTAATGTAATGCAGCGACGTAACGACTGGTACTGAATAAAAGTCCATTCATGTCCAATGTTGTTATTCTTTTTCTTTTTTTGCCTGTATAATCTGAACATATTAAATAAAACGTTTAAACCGTAACTAGCTCACATGTATCTAAACGTGGCTCGGTCATAACAACAGGTTCAGCAACATACAAGCAACATACAAGCAACATGTGAACATCTGTGAGCTTCGTATTTCATCTTTTAATAATCCATTCTCCTCTGGTGTTTAACTCTTCATTGTCAGCAGCAGTCTAATAGCTTAGACTAGTCCAGTCTAATAGTGTAGCCTAGTATAATGACCGAGGAGCCTGTCAATCAGACATGTTCTTTATGACAAAGATGTGAGTGAACATAAGTGCAGTTAAGTGGAAATTCAGCTGTCATGTCAACCTCAGGAAACTGTAATCTAAAAACTAATCTAGCGGCCGCATTTCCTTCCCATCACCCCCTCCTCTCTCTCATATCCTCATTCACACACTGCGTTGTGTTTTGGGAAACCAGCAGAATGTAAAACCAGTCTAATTGTATTCAGCTGTGTCTTCTCTGTTTTTGTTCTTCTTTTCCCCCCCTCCTTTTGATGGGATTTGGTGTGTGTGTGTGTGTGTGTGTGTGGGGGGGGGGGGGTAGTTTGTTGGAGCAGAGAGGTTGTGACGTTGATGCAAGCAGGCTTCATTTCTCACGAGTAAGGGTGTGTGTGTGTGTGTGTGTGTGAGAGTGTGCACACGCTAGCATGTGTGCTTGTGTTTTGTGTGGGTGTGTGTGCGTGATTGAGAGGGCCATACCCTAGTGTGTTTGTTGTCCAGATGTCTGGAGGGAGAGGAGGGGGAGTGGGAGAGGAGGGGGAGTGGGAGAGTGGTGGGGGGGGGTCTCTCAGGTATAGGGAATCATCCAGGTCTCTGAACTCCTCACCACTACGCTCTCTGAAGCTGACTCTGAAGTTGTGTGTTGTCGCTACGACAACAACGGTCATAAACTAGCTTGAATGTGAAGAGGAAGTACCTAGCAACACATTCTTTTTTGGACGGTAACACTCTAGCTGAGGTGTCGCGTTGTCAGCTATAGTGCTAATAGGTTGATAGGCTGTGTTCCAGCTATTTGCTGTAAGCGGCATTAAGAACAGGGTATAAAACCTGTATGTCTTACCCTATGTGCCTAAGAGAACCTATAAATCTATACGTCTAATAATAAATACATGACCTTTCAGTGCTTTCCCAGAAGGCCATCTTTGATCTCCAAAATTACTAGAAGAAATTCCTTCATTAAACTGATTTCACGCTTGCCACATCTAAGACTTTTAGTCTACAACCACCGATTTTACCCAGAATCCCTTTGCATCCCCTTCCCTTCACCACCATCGCTGCCACAACAAGCAATTTACAGTCGCTTCTCTGAATGCCCCCCCCCCCGTGCCCATTCCCCTAAACATACCCACCACCCGCTGCAGTGATACAATAGACAAGAGTCAAGCAGTGCTAGCAACAGAACTGCAGTACTGCTGTACTTGGCAAGTCTGTGTGTTGCTAATTGGGGATGGAAGAGGGTAAACTAATGAAGAGACCAGAGAAAGGATGATGGGATGGGACAAACCTATTGAGAGGTGTTAGTGACGGATACGGCTGGTTGTTCTGTCATAACAAATATAATGGGTTTATGCCTCAGATGTACTGCATTTCATCAGTGCATTTACCGGGCGCGACTTTATTTATGTATATTTTCCACTTAAAAAGTCAACACTATGAAGAGAAACTATTAAGAGACACTGGATTTGAAAGATAACACATCATTCTCTGCAGTGTGTATTTTAGAGGATAATTTAAGGTTAACGGGTGAAAAAGGCAAGCTGCATTTCATGGCTCTGCTCCACTGTTACTCCTTTGTCTTAGAGATGGGACATTCTGATCTGCCAGGCAGACAGGAGTTTAAAGCAGTCAACACACTCAATGCTACTACACTCAAGCATTTCCTGCTTATAATGGTCTGGATGCTCAGGCGGTACGCTGATGACGTGTTTTCTATTTGAGCTAAGACCCGTTTTATTTATATATATATATCTATATCTCGGCTCTGCATAGCGGGGACCAGAAGGTTTGCCTCGGGGGACTTTTCTGCTCGGGGGCGAGTAATAATAAAAAACAGTTTATCTGAACTAAGGCACTATGGGTCATTTTTTTCCCACAACACATGCCAAACTCCCACTCTAGAGAGAGACCTCCCCTGTCCCACTGTGGTGTTGCAGTCCATCTACTCTAGTGGGGTTATTTATTTGAGCAATCCTTTTGGATTGCTCGTATTTACAGCATAAGTGCCCCACCGCATAGGAGATATTTGTTTTTGTGTTTTCCGCGTCTTGACCTCCTGTACGTGGAAGTGAGTGAAGTCCACCGTTCTTCGTCTGCGATGGCGCTACCGAGACCTCCCGCTCTGAGCTTTGATGTGGCGTGCGGCACACGCCTTGTATGCTTTATGTCTGCGGGTCCCCAGGGCTGTTTTTCCACTGTCTGGCAGGAGGCTCTCCAGGCTTGGTGGACGGTCTCTCATACCTTCTTCTTACATTGATTCTACTCATGCGCATGCGTGTGCACGTGGATGATTTTTATCTTTTCTCGTTTCCCTTTTTTTATAAGAATGCTCACTGCTTTACTGCTTTCCTATGTTTGTTGTCCCAGTGAGTCTGTGTGTGTGTGTGTGTGTGTGTGTGTGTGTGTGTGTGTTTTTTTTTTTTGTGTGTGTGTGTGTGTGTGTGTGTGTGTGTGTGTGTGTGTGTGTGTGTGTGTGTGTGTGTCTGTGTGTGTGTGTGTCTGTGTGTGTGTGTGTGTGTGTGTGTGTGTGTGTGTGTGTGTGTGTG
>OOFB01036420.1:15436-27214 GCA_900323305.1 Trachyrincus murrayi
GGGGGGGGGGGGGGGGGGGGGGGGGGGGGGTGGGGGGGGGGGAGGGGGGGGGGGGGGGGGGGGGCTTAAAATGTAGTGGTGGAAGATTATCAGCGAGTGTGTGTTTAAATAGAACTTTCGCTCAGTTCGCAGGTCATTCTATCTCTGTTTTCCCTGCCCCTCTTTTGCTCTCTCGACACGTCTCTCGCTCGCTCTCTCTCTCTCTGTCTCTCTCTCTCTCTCTCTCTCTCTCTCTATTTACTGGATTTTATTAGAACCAGCAGGTGGGGGAGGAAATAATGGCTCCATGTTTTCTAAAAAATTCAGCGTTTTTGGAGCGGAAGTGCTTCAGGCTGGTGATTTAGGAAGTCCTTATATGTCTGGTTTGAGTAACAAGGTTTTGGGTCAGTCATAGACCTTGTTCATCACCAGCCATTAGGCTGTAGTCAGCTCGAAGCTTTTTTTAGTGTGAGTCATTGGAAATAATCCTTTCGTTTAACATGTTCCAGATTTCTCCATCTGTCAATTTTAGTTTTTTCAATTGTCTGCCCCCCCCCAGATATTTCATATGTATTGTCAACAAATAAGAAACATCTGTGTTTACTTAATCAGATTCAAAAAGACAAACTCTAAAACGTGTCTTCAACAAGTTCATGTAAACTATAAATGAGAACTGAGTTCTTAAAATAGAGGTCTGACACAATTGGAATTGCTTATCAAAAACTAATATTTAAAGAGGGTCAGATGTCCTTGATGGAAGATTTCACAATGTTTCCACTGGCTCCCTCGGAGGACCTCCTCTCCTCCTCTCTTCCCCCTCCTCCTCCTCCTCCTCCTGCTCCCCCGCTCCCCCTCCTCCCCCTCTCCCTTCCCATGGCTCCCTCCTTCCGCCCGCGCTGTCTTTCCCAGCGTCTCGCAGCACAAGCCTGTGATCTTTCCCTAACTGCTTCCAGACACTGGTGTGCTCCAACCCCCTACCTCCACCCCTCAGTCATTCACACTCACTTACACACATATACCCCACTGGTGTGTGTGTGCTATATCTGCTCTGCCGGTGAGGCAGAGCAGATACTGGGAGTTGTGAGTTGGTAAGCTAGTGTTTGCTTTACTAGTGGTAGTGGAGTGGTGGATGTGTTGGTAGATGGAGAGGTGAAGTTTGGTAAAAGAAAACAAAAACAATCCAGAAAGAATGGGTCACATGATGGATGATACACCCCCCCCCCCCCCCCCACACACACACACACACACAGATATATGTTTCCCTACCCAATGGCTTGTTTTCTTTTTCTTTTTCTTTTTTTGTGTCCTCACTTTCACTTTTGTTTAAAAAAACAATGAATGGCTCAGTGTGGCCTTGGCTTGGGGTCCGAGTCTTGTTGTCACCGAGCATACACTGACCTGGTTGTTAATGAACAGAACCCCAAAACCACGGAACCACGGAACCACGGAACCGGGAGCCGGGAGCCAAGAACAAAGAAAACGCAAACAATAAACTGCCGGACTATTATCGCTCTGTCCGAGTGCAGTAAGGCGTCACATGACCTCCTCATTCTGAGCCCTTCCTGCAGCCTCACTATTGTGTGTGTGTGTGTGTGTGTGTGTGTTTCCTGCAGCCTCACTAGTGTGTGTGTGTCTGCAGGAGCATCCTATTCAAAAACACTTTCTTCTGTGTGTGTGTGTGTGTGTGTATGTGTGTGTCTGCGTGTGTGTGTGTGTGTGTGTGCGTGCGTGTGTTTGCATGTGTGTTTGTGTACATGTATGTATGTGTGTGTGTGTGTGTGTGTGTGTTTGTGTGTTTGCATGTGTGCCTGTATGTGTATGTGTCTGTGTGTTTGTGTGTGTGCACGTGTGTGTACGCGCCTGCATGTGCATGCGTGTGCGTGTATGCTTATATGTGTGTCTGTAAGTGTGTGTGTGCGGCTAATGCCACTTTCACTTAATTGGAGCGGATTCCACTTGCATGAAAAGTGCTCTACGTGGGCCAGGGGTGAGGGTCAGGGGCCCATGCATCATGATAGGCGAGGGGCCTATTGTCACTCACAATATGTTAATTACCTCAAAACATCAAACGTCAGTTGTTGTTTTTTTATAAAGGTTTGAAAATGTGTGAATGATTAAACCAGATTGTCCTGCTTCGATTGAAATATTGTTCTTTCGCGTTGATTTCTTGTAAAGGACATCCTTAAGATCCTTAAGATCCACCACCTGTTCTTATTTAGCGACATTCAAGCCATTAAATACATGCAGTCTGAAGAAACAAATCTAACCAAATATTCGCCATAGAGAGGTGATTGTGTCCTATTATTACAAATAGAATCTATATGCAGGTGTGTCTCAAATGGAACGAGGAAATAAGTTAATAATATGTTAATAATATGTTAAACGAGTCATTCTGTCTTTTATTTCTTACATGTCTGTACTTTCTTATCCCCCTTCCTCCCCCTTCAAGTGAAAATATATAATTTGTGAGTCATGAGTATGGCTTTTTTATTGTGTTGGTTTTATTTCTCTCTATTCGCAGAACAGCAGCGTTTTGGAGACGATATGGCCGGCGTGATGGCGTCCACGCTGCACCTGACAGTTATTGTGACGGGTGAGGATCCAATCTCACCACACAACGCTGGGAACCATAAATCCTAATACACACAGTGCTAACTAGACCATAGGCCTTACTTAATACACGAAGCGGTAATCAGATACGCGTCTGAGCATGTGCAAGAGAAGCCAAGCGTGTTTGTCATGGCAAACCCCTGTCATAGACCAGTTGTCATTAAAACAACTGGAAAACAACAGAAATTGAAACCACAACGTGATGAACACAGAGAAAGAGAAAGAGAGAGAGAGATGACGTCATCATTTCCCAAAGTTTCGTTTTTAGTCAATTGAGGTCTTGTAAAAAGTGTGAAACCTATGTTCCATTGGTATGGCAAAAACCTTCCACACATCCATACAACCAGGGTCCAAAATGTACATCTTTTTACCAGCCTGAGTGGAAAAATCTACCGGCCAAGCAAATTTTTAAATATGTAACGCAGAAAAAAAAAATGTTTTACCTGCCAAATGGTCCAGTCTATCTGCCATTGGCTGGTGGTGTTCTTGCTGTGGAGTTGTTCATTTTGGACCCTGCATACGACCCAGTGCTATGTTTATTCCTCAGCTAATTAGCTAGCGAGGTGAAACACGCACACACTATCAGGGTTGAGGACGACTGACCTCGGGTCGTTTTAAACACATCTGTCACTAACAGCTCACCATTACCCGACGCTTAGTCCTTCCAGAGGACTCCCATCGCTCACCAGTCGGCGATCAACCAATGATAGGCTTTGTTGTTGTCGTTGTAATGTTGTTTTAACCTCCATCCCCCCTCTCCTCAAAGTTGACCTTTTGCTCTGTATTTTCGTCCACCACAGCCCTGTTTCATCTGTGCCCCGAGTCGTGTTGTCTGGAGATCAGTCCCGGTGACAGACAGGTAATCCTCCTCCCGGACACCTCCCTGACCCTGACCTGCTCCGGGCCCCGGACCCCCAGCTGGAGTTTCAAGATGGACGACGTGCCTTACTTTCAAGTGGACCCGGCGCAGAACCGACGGCCCTCCGGTGCCCAGAACTACCGAGTGACGGAGAGCGACGGCTCCAGTGCCTTGACCATCCTGAACGTCAGCTGGAAGCACACGGGCGTGTACGTGTGCACGGACAACCGCACCACAGAGAGCCAGGAGGTGGCCGTGTTTGTCCCAGGTTTGTTCTGCTTGATCTGTGGAGTATCACGTGTAGCATATCCTGTGCGCAAGGTGTTGCATATACATATAATCATGTCTTTTTTTTAACCACTTCAAATAATATATATCCCATATGTGCCATTTTATCTATCCTGTTAAAGTTAAAGAAACAAAAAACACAAATACTCACAAATTCTCTCTCTCTCTCTCTCTCTCTCTCTCTCTCTGTGTCTCTCCCCCCCCTGTGGTCTCAGACCCTGAGGTGTGGTTTGTGGAAAGCCTGTACGGCATGGCCACCAAGACCAGTGAGGATGGCACCATCCCCTGCTTGGTCACCAACCCGGACATCCGGGTTACCCTGTATGAGATGGACACACGCCTGCCCCTCCAGGGGGTCTACAGCCCCAGCGAGGGGTTCACGGCGCTCCTGGAGGACAGGACGTACGTGTGCCGCGGCGAGCTCAACGGGGAAGTGAGGGAGTCGCAGGGCTTCAACGTGCTCAGCATCGCTGGTAGGTGTTTGACTGGAGGAGGCTTTGTCGCTTTTTTATTGAACATGAATTTGAGAGTTGTAAAGTTTTAGAGAGAGCAGAAAAGAGCGGAAGAGAGCAAGATTTTAAAACAGCCCAAAAACATCCCTTCCCCCTCTGCTCCCTCCCTTGCTACGTTTCTCTGCCATTGAGAAGTGTGATTGACGGACAAGACGGTTTCCCAGATTCAATCCCAGTAGAAATGCCCTGATTGGTCATAAATGAGTCAACTAGGAACAGATATTCTCAGAGCATTGAGAATATCAGCTATTAGCTGACAAATACACTCAAATAATAGCTCTGAAATCTTACCAGCACCTTTAATACCACAGCAATCGCATTATGTATAGGTTAGAGATTGAGTAATTGATTAATTGATTAATTAAGTGTCCTGATTATTCCCAAGGGGATGTCATTTGCCATTGTTGGCAAGTTGTCATGGAAGTTTGCTTGGTGTTTGTCAATGTCAACGTTTGTCAAGTACGGTGCCAGGTATTGTTTGTATTGCATTGCACTTGACAACGAGTACAATGCAATACAAACGATACCTGCCACCAGGACCATTCCCATGTGTTGCGCAATTTATTTGCTTAGTAAGCAGTTCGGTGCCTACTCACCGCCACTGTTATCCGTCCATAATTTGTCTCTTCCTCCTCTTTCCCTCTCTACCCTACACACACTCTCTCTCTCTCTCTCTCTCTCTCTCTCTCTCTCTCTCTCTCTCTCTGTCTCCTCTCTCCTCCCAGTCCCAGAGGCCATCGACGCCTACATCAGCGCGTCCAAGACTGTGCTGAAGCAGGGCGAACCGCTGACGGTCAACTGTACGGTCCACGGAGCACAGCTGGTGTACTTCTCCTGGGAATACCCCACCTGGGAGGTGAGTGGGTCGTGAGGAGGGCTATAACAAGGCTCTTTGTTTTGACGTTCCACTCGGCAGCTTCCCAAAACCCACTGGGCCCCAGAACTGCATCAAGATGTGGAGACACACCTCATTTTTGTAAAAAAAATAAATCACGGACACTCATGGACACCCACTCACAACACATGGTCTCCATCAAAATGGGGAGGGGTGGTTTATCTTATTATCTTGTTTGGCAGGGTTTTTTTATAATAGTTTTTTTATTGTGTATTAAATTGGGGAAAACAGCAGAGGCCATACATGTGTTGCTGTCAGAATTGGATTAGATGTCTTATAAGGTTTAGTCGTACGCATTCTCCGTAAGACATTCTGTTCCATCTCTATTAAAAGCCTTCCTGAAACTCCCCGCGGTTCTCTCAAGCCATGCTTCCAGAGAACTGTTACTGAGCCAGTGCTGCAATAGGGTTACTTTGATCAGATTGATTCACAGACATAGTAGTAAATGCATCACACTTGGGTGTAACCTGATCTAGCTATCTAACATTTCCATTGCACTCATCGCTTTTCAAAATGGAGTGTCTAAAGAATAAAGCCTATGTTGCCACTCAATAAAAAAATATATATATATTTTTGAATTTCAAGCTTTGTTGCAGAGGGTGTTAGACTTGATCAGAGTGTGTCATGAAGCCTATTTATCTTTTAAAATCGCCGTCACACTTCCGTCACACCTCCTTATCTTCCCGCTCTCCATTCCCTCCTCCTCCCCCTCCAAGGTGAGCCCAGTGGAGGAGCTGACGGACGTGTTGTCCCCCACGAGCATGCGCTCCTGCCTGCTGTTCCCCAGAGCCACACTGGCCCACGGGGGGAGCTACCGCTGCCACGTGGACGAGCGCGTCCAGGGACACACCTCCACCGCCGACATCTACATCACGGTCCACGGTGAGGCGCAGACGCCCACGCACATGCACACGCAAAGAAACACACACACACACACACACACACACATCTATATGAAGGTACACATACATAAACACACACAAAGTAAAAACAAACTTAGCTGGGAGAGAATATTATTGAACATTTTGTTGAGAATATGGAACGTATCTAAACTTTTGTTAGTGTGAGAATATGGAACGTATCTAAACTTTTGTTAGTGTGAGAATATGGAACGTATCTAAACTTTTGTATGCTAAGGTGAGGATGTTCACTTTGTCATGGAAGATTTATATTTAAATTGGTATTGGCTCTATTTCTATGGAACATATTTTATACAAATATAAACATTGTGTGTCTAAAATGACAATTTTAAATATCTCCTTAGTGCTCTCTGATGCCTGCCTCGACAAGAGTATTTATAATGTATAAGTATTTTTAACAAGAGGCAAATGTATTGATTTTAAATTAACATTATACCAGTGTAGTGGAGATTTGCATCTTCAATTGATAATAGAAGTTTAGAGACAAAACCATCAAGCAGTTTGAAGGACTGAAAATGAGACTCATCACACACACACACGCACACACACACACACACACACACACACACACACAGACATGCTTACCATGCTTACTCTATCTGCAGTGAGGTGTGCTATGTTTAAAGAAGCATTGAAGTACGAAATGTGCTTAAATAGCCATTTCATAGAGACAGGCTAGGCCACCGCTTTCTCGACATCTGTGGAAAACAGAAAACAGATTTTTGTCTGGACAAAGAACCTGTGATAAAGAAAGCTGTGTCCACAGTTTGTTGTCTGATCAACAAAATCATTAGTCATCAAGAAAATAGCACAGATTCAAAGCTGGTTAAACTTTCCCCAAATTAGGCTTCTCTTATTGCTAATATTGGTGCAAAACATGAGAAAATGTGGTCTTTAAATCCTTTGACAAACACATGAATCATTGACAAAAAAAGCACTTTTCCATCTTCTTTCAGAGCAAGGCTTTGTGGACCTACGGTCCAGCCATGGCCGCAACGTCTCGGCCCGGGTGCATGAGAACGTGGAGCTGAGGGTGGAGATTGAGGCCTACCCTCCACCCAATCTCCTCCTCTGGAGCAAAGACGGCATCACTATAAACGCAGAGAAGACCATCATCGACGAGACCAGGTTGGACGCCACAATCAGCCATCAGTTCACTTAGAAGAGACAAGCTAGTAGCAGTTTATAGTAGAATACTGTGCAATAGAATTCATACATAACCCATGGATACGTTTTGTTATGTTTTGTTCAGTACATTTTGAGAGATTTTATGGATCTTCGCAAAATATACCTCAATAAAACTAATTTTAGTCGCCGGACTGGACACCCTGAGGATTTGTAAAGAGTTTAGCGAATGAATAAAGGTTTTAAATGTGATCAATAAAAAGTGATTCAATAAAGCTTTTAAATGTGATCAATTTAATTTAATTTTAAATGGAGAAATGAAAACGGAGATACTGGTGTTGTTAAAAACGATTCAGCAACTGTTTAAAACAACCGTCAATCAGAGTTAGCACAGGACGGCAGTCACTCGGCAGCCTGCGCCTGTCAGTCATCACATGATAAATACTTCAGGCACCAACTCAATCCCTTGGCCGTCATCACTCAGCAGCATGCAGGAAGCGTAAACATCCCAGTCTCAACACACCAAAAAGGAAGAAAGAAAACAGACACAAAACACACACAAAAGATGTGTGTGGTCAAGAACATAAACTCATCAAAAGGAGCCTTTTGAATTGTTCATAATAGTAATTGATATGTTTGACCAGGTACGTCAGTATCCTGAGGTTGGTGAGGGTGAGAGTGGACCAGAAGGGTCTCTACAAGTTCCGGGTTGCTAATGGAGACGACTCAGAGGAAGTGATGTTCGACTTGGAGGTCCAAGGTGGGGGTTTATGTTTAGACATTTCATAACAAGCAAGTAAAATGGATGTTTCCCCGCTTGAATGCTCATATTCTTACTGATTTAAGAAAAGTCTGCAAGAAGATTTTTATATTTGTTTTGTTCTCTTTTATGTATTAATAATAATAATAATAATAATATCCAAAACATATTTAAAAAATATGAACAATAATATAAATACTAATCATTTTATAACAACACTTTCAAATCCACACACACACACACACACACACACACACACACACACACACACACATTATCAGCACCTTTATGTTATATATGCCATGTGTTGCATTGCGAACCATATAGCGAGAGACTTGCAGAACAGGTTGTCTAGCTGTCATTGTGCAGCAGCTCAAATATTTGTTTATCCTATCGGCTAAGAACATCTGCTGTGTTCAGTCCCCTCTCAGATCAGAGACCTGACAGACCACCACCTCCCTGGAAAGAGACACCTGGTCACCTGCCTAGCAGAGGGGGTCCCAGCCCCGACCATACAGTGGTACAGCTGTGGCAGCATGTTGAAGTGAGTCACTACTCAGCTGTAATACCACTAGGGGGCCGACGAGAGACACGCAGTCCGTCTGCGTTGACACACTTCAATTAAATCCTGATTCATATCTTTCATATATTAATAGACTTCTGAGATAGTAAACAAAAAAACTATTTATTTATTATAAAAGTATTTTATTTATTTTGCATTTATTTTTCAATGAATGAATGAAATATAAATTAATTAAAACTAAGTGAAAAATAAATGAAAATCTTTTTTTAAATTATTATTATTAGTTATATATTTTATATATTTTAATTCATTCATTAAAAATGCTAAGCTATAACAGGTCAGGTCACAAGTCAGGCCCTGACTACAGCTCACATCAATGTGACATGCAGCCTAACCTCGGGTGTCGTGTGTGTGTCCCATCCCAGCTGCAGTAACCGGACTGCGGTCTGGCAGCCCCTGACCTCTGACCCCAAGACGCTGACCATCCAGACCAACGTTAGCTACAACTCCTCTCGCGAGGTCAACCAGGTCCGCAGTCAGGTGACCTTTAACAAGCCCCAGCAGGTCACCATGCGCTGCGAGACCACCAATCAGGGAGGCCGTGATAAACGAGATGTCAAACTGGTGTCCAGCAGTAGGTGTCTTCCGAGGTCCTACGTGTACATTTTTTGGACAAATGAATATTCATATCCAGCGAATGTCTGCGTTTAACTTATTGCTTATTACCGTGTGCATGCGCCATTGTTAATTATTCTCAGTACAAATGTCCACACACCTCCATACAAGCTACGTTTAGCTGTAATTCTGTCAGAAATCACTCATGTCATAGATTCAACCATTTATTGCATGAAATGGTAATACACTTATACAGTGGATAGCACGTGGCGGGCTCGAGATACGCTCGGTCACGCTCCGTTCCCTTGCGTTTCAGCACTCTTCTCCCAGGTGGCAGTGTTGGCTGCGGTGCTAGCCCTGGTGGTCATCATCATCATCTCCATCATCATCCTCATCGCCGTATGGAGAAAGGTGACGCTTGCAAAACACACACCCCCAAATCATCGTCAAACATTTCATTTGTACGCTCATTTTTATTCCCCATGTGGAGTGATTTGTTTTGTTGACGTCATTGTTGTTGTTGTTGTTGACGTCGATGTTGTTTGTTCTCTGCGTCGCCAGAAGCCGCGGTACGAGATCAGATGGAAGGTGATAGAGTCGGTGAGCATGGATGGTCATGAGTACATTTACGTGGACCCCATCCACCTCCCTTACGACCTGACCTGGGAAATGCCCAGGGACAACTTGGTGCTCGGTGAGACCAGTGAGAATGAATGAGTGAATGAAAGTACATTGCGCTCTAAGCCAAAATCTACTCCGTGCACCACATCGTCACATCATGTAACATGCTCACTTTCTTGTATTCAGAAAATGTCTCAAATCACCTCACAAATACATAGTTTGTAAACCATGCCTGATCTTTGATGATTTCTGATATATTTGAATTCAGTTCATATTCCCAGCCTCCTGTGATGTTATTTCAACTGGCTCATGTTTCCTTTCCCGTTTGAGGTCTAATTTTTCAAACGTGTTTTTCTACATGAACTCTCTTTGTGCTGCAGGTCGCACTCTTGGGTCTGGGGCCTTCGGCAGGGTGGTGGAGGCCACGGCGTACGGCCTCGCTCATTCTCAGTCCAGCACTAAAGTGGCGGTGAAAATGCTGAAATGTAAGAGGTTCAATGTAAAAGAAGCATACAGTTAACACGTGAGACAGCCGCGACCTTGTGGGTTCAATGTGGATGTATACAGGCCTCCATATACAGGCCTCCATATACAGGACTCCGTAGAGCTCCCTGTACTGCTGTCAAATCCAGTGACACCGCTGTTGTTCTTTACAGAGGGACCACTCCCCCCCCATAGCTCCATACCCCTCACAACCCCCTGCTCCATGGGCTTTAATTGGCTTGCTAGCCCAGGCGCTAGTTTGCCAGCCACCGTGTCATTGTGCAGTTTGGCAAGGCAGCAATGGACCCGGCTGTAGCGACAGCTTCAGCTCATGTTTTGCTTCCCCCTGTTCCCATACCTAGCCCTGAATGGCCCTCTTTCACCCTTCTCTCTATTCATCGCTCCGTCAGACTTTTTTTTTCTTCCATGCCTAGACTCTGGTCATCTGCAAATTATAGTTATTAAAGTGTTTCTTTATTCTCTCACTCTCATGCTCTCTCACTCTCATACGCTCTCTCTCTCTCTCTCTCTCTCTCTCTATCTCTCTTTCTCTCTGTCCAGCCACGGCCAGGAGGAGTGAGACCCAGGCTCTGATGTCAGAGTTGAAGATCATGAGCCACCTGGGTCCTCACCTCAACATTGTGAACCTGTTAGGGGCCTGCACCAAACCAGGTGAGGATTCCTTCACACTGTGGTCTACAATGTCAAATTCATTTAAAATTCAAAACGCTACCCTGACTGCAAATGTTCCCATATTCTTCCATACTATTTGTTATTGTGATTATCTAATTATAGGTAAGCTAATGATTGGAAGTTGAATAACTTTACACTTGGGTAAAACTTAAACTTGGTTCAAATAATCGTATTCGATTTTTGGTAATTTTCTTATTTTGGAGTTTATAACCCGGTCATTTGTCCACCCCTCAGGGCCCCTATACCTGGTGACGGAGTACTGTCGTTATGGCGACCTGGTAGACTACCTGCACAGGAACAAGCACAGCTTCCTTCAGTACCACGCCGAGAAGAACTCAATGGACTCTGGCTGCCGCATCTCACAGGGAAGCACTCCTACCAGTCAGAGGAAAGGGTAGGCACCCCACATACACACACACACGCACACACACACACACCTATACATCCATACACATCTTTCCCAAACAAGATAGCTACTGATTTAGTATTTCTGATCAGGTTTGATAAGACCAGGGAAGGCCACAAAACACACGACGTCTGGTCTCATTGTGCTCTCCTCTGTCCCTGCAGCTACGTGTCGTTTGGTAGTGAGTGTGATGGGGGATACATGGACATGGGCAAGGATGAGCCCTCGCTCTATGTGCCCATGCAAGAACAGATAGACAACATCAAATATGCAGACATCCAGCCTTCCCCGTACGAGTCTCCGTATCAGCAGGATCTCTACCAACAACAAGGTGTGTGTGTGTGTGTGTGTGTGTGTGTGTGTGTGTGTGTGTGTGTGTGTGTGTGTGTGTACCAGGAGTCGTGGTCCTGCTCTGTAATGAAAGAGCTCTGCTTCTGGTCCCAGGGGCCCTGGTGCTAGCATTAGTGTTAGCATTAGGGTTAGCGATGG
>OOFB01036425.1:15129-30502 GCA_900323305.1 Trachyrincus murrayi
TGCTCCACACTGCCCTCCCCCCCCCCCCCCCCCCACTTGTCACTTTCTGTACAATATCATTTTTACTGTTTTCTATGATGGTTGAATATCCCAACTGCAGTTAAAGACACATACACACACACATGCACATACACACGCATGCACATGTTTTTGCAGCGTTGGCTGTGTGTCACGTGGAAGAAGAAGACATGGCGACCCTTAAAGAACGGCTCCCATCAGCTCATTGTATTCTGTTTCTTCCACTGGAAGCATGACTGTGCAGGTCGCTTTAAGTTGTTCTTTCACTGAAGAAGAAGATCTGGATTTAAAATCAGAGCTAGATTGAGCCAATCACTATCTGGTATGCAAATGATGCACCATCTGGCCTCAAACGGAGACATGTAAATCACTTTCACGGCGTCAGTGAAGTTTGGCTTTTGGAGATGTGTAGGAAGATGTGTTTGGTAGTCAAATGAAAATGTTTGGGTGGAAAACCCAACATTATGATTGATTGTGTGTGTGCTCCTCTCAGCGCTCCTGGCCCAGCGCTGAACCCCTCTGACGTGTTTGAGCAGCCCCAGCCTGCCGGGCCCAAGAAGATCCACTTCCACATCTCGGTTCCAGACGTGGTGGCCATTCTGGAAGGAGGGGGCCCGGGTCCCGGGGCGGAGCTGTCCCAGGGTCCCGGGGCGGAGCTGGCCCAAGGTCCCGGGGCGGAGCTGGCCCAAGGTCCCGGAGCGGAGCCGGCCCAGGGTCCCGGGGCGAAGCTGGCCCAGGGCGCTGCAGGTAGGGGTCTTCCTCACTACTACCTTGGGTCTCTCCATAGATATACTGGTAACACTTTACAATAAGGGTACATTAATTAACCATTAATTAGCATTAGTTAATGCAGTAATAAGCATTATCATATAGCATTAGCATAGGGGTTAGGATAATGTAACCCTATTAAATAATGTATAAATTAATACCTTAGTTCACATGAACACCATTACCTTAGTTAACATGAACACCATTAGTAAACATGAACACCATTAGTAAATGATTACTAGACCATTAGTAACTGTTATTACCATTAGTTAATGCTTATTACTGCATTAACTAATGTTAATTAATGGTTAATTAATGTACCCCTATTGTAAAGTGTTACCGATATACTTAACCGTATATAGCAGAGCGGTGGCTAATGTGTCACAGTAGTTCTGACCCGATACGGACAATGTCGTTGATGAGTTGAGTTATCCCAGGAACAATGTTGGTGATTTACAGGGACCAGTTTAATATTGACTCCTAACTTTCACCAGAGATTGAATAAAGGTGCGTGTGCGTTGGAATAAAGCGCTGGCTGTATTCTAAAGTACTCCTTTTAGAAAACATTCAGCACAACAAGAACACATTGAAAAACGAGTACATTTTAATTCTTCCCTCTCGCGTCGGACACATGCTGCTCCACGTTACTCTGAGCCCCGACCGGACACATGCTGCTCCACGTTACTCTGAGCCCCGACCGGACACATGCTGCTCCACGTTACTCTGAGCCCCGACCGGACACATGCTGCTCCACGTTACTCTGAGCCCCGACCGGACACATGCTGCTCCACGTTACTCTGAGCCCCGACCGGACACATGCTGCTCCACGTTACTCTGAGCCCCGACCGGACACATGCTGCTCCACGTTACTCTGAGCCCCAACCGGACACATGCTGCTCCACGTTACTCTGAGCCCCAACCGGACACATGCTGCCCCAACCGGACACATGCTGCTCCACGTTACTCTGAGCCCCAACCGGACACATGCTGCTCCACGTTACTCTGAGCCCGACCGGATACATGCTGCTCCACGTTACTCTGAGCCCCGACCGGATACATGCTGCTCCACGTTACTCTGAGCCCCGACCGGGAGTCTGAGGCGAGCGCTGCTCCTGCAGTCTGTCTCACCTGGAATCACTCCAGCGGGATGTTTTCAGCCTTATCTAGTGGTGAAAAAAAGACGGAAGAAGAAGAAGCTGTGTCTTGTCAATCCGGACTGTGGTATCGCTGATGCCATGTTAACCTGTCAACCGTGCCCCCCCCCCGCTGTGCCTTATCTCTCCCACTCTCTCACTCCCGCTACCTGTCTCCCGAAGACATCTCCTCCCCCAGTAAGACCCAGGGAAGCACACACACATACCCACACAGATTTCCTAAAGGCGCGGGCAAGATAAACTATGACAGGTGGCTTTTTGGATTAGTCCCGCTTCATTCAAGGTCTTCTGGCGAGGAGTCTATCTCTCTGTGGTGGTTATTGCTGGGTCTGATAAACAAGACTTTTTAAAAAGGGGATGTGGTGAAAGCAGGGGGGGGGGGGGACGATAAGGGAGCCTATGTTCTTCCAGCAGTGTGTAGGACTCACCCCCCCCCTGTGTGTGTGTGTGTGTGTGTGTGTGTGTGTGTGTGTGTACCCACACCCACCCCTTGGAAGGTTGTCACTGTGGTTTTTTTTGTAATCCTTTTTGTCCAGTTCTGATTTTGGAGTTTTACATTTTCAGTCAGTATCTCATTTATTTTAGTGGTCCAGGTTTCTTCTATTTAAAAATCAGTGCAGCCAATTCACTGTTCTGATAATCCATAATCAATAATGCTTCCGCCTTTTAATTATCCCAAAGAAAGAAATGGTCTACTGAAGATGTACATGTTGGTATGACATCTCATTCATCTGCCTCTCTCTTTCTCTGTCTCTCACTCTCTGTCTCTCGCTCTCTCTGTCTCTCTCTCTCTCGGTCAGAAGAACTTGAGACTAGGGCGGGCATGGAGGAAGAGGAGTGGACAGAAGGCTTTGGCAAGCTGTACCCCAGCGGCCCAGCCTCCCAAGAGCAGGAGCAGGACACCCAGGATGAGGAGGACCTGCCCTCCGACCTCATCTCCAGGAGGGAGCTGGAGAAAGGCCGGCTGTCCAGAGACGGTAGGACTCTGTCTACATGTCTTATCTCATCCCAGTAAATATGAAATAGGACTAGGTCTACATGTCTTATCTCATCCCAGTAAATATGAACTAGGACTAGGTCTACATGTCTTATCTCATATAGTAAATATGAACTAGGACTAGGTCTACGTGTCTTATCTCATCTAGTAAATATGAACTAGGACTAGGTCTACGTGTCTTATCTCATATAGTAAATATGAACTAGGACTAGGTCTACGTGTCTTATCTCATATAATAAATATGAACTAGGACTAGGTCTACGTGTCTTATCTCATATAAGTAAATATGAACTAGGACTAGGTCTACATGTCTTATCTCATATAGTAAATATGAACTAGGACTAGGTCTACGTGTCTTATCTCATATAATAAATATGAACTAGGACTAGGTCTACGTGTCTTATCTCATATAATAAATATGAACTAGGACTAGGTCTACATGTCTTATCTCATGTAGTAAATATGAACTAGGACTAGGTCTACGTGTCTTATCTCATGTAGTAAATATGAACCTTTCCAACTCAATACCCTGGCCAGTGCATCAATGTTCATATGGTGCATATTGTGTAAAGCAAAATTGTTTTTCTCTGTCTCTTACAATGGAGGACAAATCCACTGTAACAGTAAATCTCCAGAAATGACCCACAAATCCAGAGGGAGCTAGCACTCATGGTTGTTTGCACATGTGAAGAACCAAAATAGACTCTTATTAAGAACCATACTATGGTTATGGTTGAAGGCAATATAATTGAACACACAAATCTGACACCAGGTCTTAACAGGTCCCATCAGTTCTGTAATCTATTCTTGTTAAAAAGGGGGCGGGGGTTGAATGGTTAGCATTCATGAGATTCACAGCAGTGTTTCCCACATAATTTATAGTATTATAGTATTTATAGTATTTTATAGTATTTAGAGTATGGAGGATGGACTCTGAACCCTCTAGGGGGGTGTGGGGGCATACCAAGAAATGTCATGATTTTAGCCAAATGCATCAATCTAGTCAATCTAGATTCACATTTATTCTATGATGAAAAATGTAAGCCAAATTCTGTGTCAACCAAACTTAACTAAATTTGTCCCAAAAATGTTTTATTTGAACCAAAAGCATTTTCATGGGATAGTTTTTACCAATAACAATCTCTTTATCTCTATCTCTTTATCTCTATCTCTTTAACTCTTTATCTTTATCTCTTTATCTCTATCTCTTAATCTCTATCTCTTTAACTCTTTATCTTTATCTCTTTATCTCTATCTCTTTATCCTTTATCTCTGTCTCTTTATCTCTATCTCTTTAACTCTTTATCTCTTTATCTCTATCTCTTTAACTCTTTATCAAGTAAACAGAAATAAAGGCCTAATAACTAATTGGACGTTTTAAGTTGCATTTTAACAGTGTCTTTTAATCTAACATGCAACAATGAATTTGTCATATAATAGAATAGACGTGTTTGTGCGTGAGGCTGTTTTTTTATTTCTTTTTTTGCAACGGGGCAGACTGGCGGTACAAATTATAATGCATTAACGGGAAACCCTGCCCGGATCTTCCTAAGTACCCTTCGTTTCAGTGCAGGTGGCCCAGTGATCCTTTGTAGCTGTTGTTTGAAATGCAGAGCCAGTTCCTCACAACTTTTTTTCTCCTTTGCCTTCCAGAGATTAAAAGGATGTCCGTGTTTAAGAATTATGAGCCCGGCGAGCCGACGTGCAGACTGTACGTGAAGAATATTGCTAAGCAAGTGGAGGAAAAAGTGGGTGGTATTTTTCTCGTTCAACCTTATTAATCCGTTTTTTTTGTGTACGTCAATGTCCACAATATAGGCTACATTACTCAATATGTAAATTAAATCATGATTATTCAAGCTGTCACGTTTCTTTGGTTTTATGATTTATACATTGATAAGGATTTGTCAGAGGTTGCCATTATATTCATACATTACATGAAAAAAAAATAACAAAGCCTTTTAAAATCTTTTGCAATAAACAAAAGCCCACTAGCATGTTCGCATGGACAACAGACTGCAGGTAGGAACTGCACATAATGCTTGACTGGATAATGCATTGACTATAAGAAAGGGTTAGGCTAGCCTAGGCTTCACTTTGCACAAGAACACAAGAGAATCAAAAGCGATGTGAAGAAGATTCCCTGAGGACCAATTAATCAAGTTGGGGGTGGAATTAATTGAGAAATGAACACAGGATGCCTTCTCAGATGCTTCTCAGGATGCCTTTTTTACTATTTATTTCTTAATGCATTGACTGTTTTCCTTGTTTTCGGTCCATTGTTTTTTCCAGGACCTGAAGTACATCTATGGGAGATACATTGATCCTTCGTCAGAAACTGAGAGGAACATGTACGTCATCCTCACACACAAAGACATGAATCGCTGTTTGACTGGATTTGGTTTCAGGTTATATACTGGACCATGCTTGTCTATTGATTTGTTCCCATCCATTGTATGCCGTTTTGTTTTCCATAGTGGATCTTTTAAGATGAAAGAAAATACATATTAATTATATTAATATTAGCCAAGGCTGCCTTTGTCTGCCTTGCCTTGCTTTTAGAATCCCAGTAGTCAGTGCTTGGTGATGGGAACAAGACTAAGTGACCGCAAGATGCGGATGCAATTCTAATGATCAAGGCAACCTGTTTGTCCTCTGTGCTCGCATGCTCTTGACGTAGCTCGCGTGTCAGCTCACACCGGGAGGGAGGCAGCCTCTCGTCTGCTTCCCAGAAAGTGTTTTCAGTCTGGCACAGCATGCAACACATTTTCTTTTTTATGTCCCTCTGGCTTCCTTTTCATGTTCCTGCCAGTCAAGCTCTCTCTATGCCACTGCAACTCCAGCCTTTCTACGTATATTTCTGACCACAGAGTCAAGTTCATGAGTGTCGGCCCGTTTCCCTTCAGTGTGGCGCTGATGCCAGGTCATGCAGTTCTGTACCGAAGCCAACTAGATATTTGCCGCTCATCATTCACTGCTACTCATTATTCCACTAGAAACTAGTTTTGAATGTATTGTTATATATTGAAATGTAATATACCGCTAGGACATTGTTATCCCAAGATGGCTTTGTGCTCGTTATATCCAGTGGGATGAAGGCGTTCACCCTCTCTTGACATGGAGTGACATTTGCTCTGGTTCTAGCAGGCTGTCCACTCAAAGCCTTCTGTTCCCCTGCGCCTCCAGGTTTGACGTAGTGTTAATGAAGGAGGGCCGTATGAAGGGCCAGGCCTTCGTGGGGCTCCCCAGCGAGCGCAGTGCTGAGAAGGCCCTGCGGGACACCAACGGCTACGTCCTCTACGACAAGCCCCTCGTCGTGGTATCCTTCTCTTCCTCGCCCCAGGAGCAGGAACTTCAGTGCTTTACTGGCGTGTTTTCGTGTCGTAGACGCAACAATGCAGCCGCTAAATTCAGGCATGAGGGTGCCTTTATTGAAAAACTATTGCATAATGAAAACATGGAGAATCATTTGAATCGACGATTTCTACAACCAGAACACTACATTACATTGTGACAAATAAACAGCTTTTGCTGCGAACTGTGTGGATCCGTGATAGCAGGATCTTGCACATAAACTGCAAGGTGTGCTTTTAAAGTTTTAAAGTAAAGCGATAATGTACTTTTTTGATGGATGGATTTTTCCAAATAGAAAATGACCAATGCCCTTAACTCTGAGCCCACAGCAATTTGCCAGGTCAGCTAAACCCAAAGCGGATGTTCCCGACCCAAAGAAAGGATCCAGGCCACGATGAAACCAACAGGTGAGACACATTGGTCTATGCATACAGAACCGTATTGGATCCAAACATAGAAAACAAACTCATGTGTTAATGTATTGATGTATTGTAGTACAACAGTTTTTAACACTTATTTATTATTATTATTATTATTCAAGATGGCAAGCCTCGATATTGTGGCCCTGCGGTATCATTTGTATCCTTATTCTGGCATATCCTTTTGAAATCAAATAGTTGTTTTTTTAGACAATTTCAGACATTTCAGGTAAACACTGACTCAGTACATGAATCATGGTTGTAATAAGTAACGTCTCAGTATAGACACCTAGTTAAATGTCCTGCTGAATGCCTGTATGTGTTACGCTGCAGCTGTATTTTACCCCATGGTGACTCAAACATAATGCACTACACTTAAATTGTTGTCAGGTGACGCAAACCAGTGGAGGTGAAGACGTTTTTTTTTTTAAGTTCCTCAGCATTTGAATAAAAGCATTTTTGTTCAAACTATTTTGTCTATTGGTGATTTTGCAGATCTCTCACAACCTTGGAAAAATGGTTGTCAACATTTTGGTTGAACAGTTGAGTAAATTGCTTTATCGTCACTGACGTTAAGCCCTGCAGCCCAGCAACTTGAGAAAGTTCAGACAGAGAAGTAAATAGAGAGGGAAGGTATATGGGCGCTAGATTGGATCAGCAGCAGATGGTTGGGTGTCAACATTGAAGAAGGAAAAAAAAACATTACTGTGGAGACGGCAAGCAAACACACTGATGTCTGGTCTGTGGGAAATTGCCAGAGCTGGGTTAGCTTACCTGTACTGTACAATAACTGGCTGTCCCAATCTGTCTGATTATCAAAGATGGAGGAGAGTAAAGAGAAGAGGCGAGTTTGGAGAAATCCAATCTGTTTTGGCTCTTTCTGGTCAACAAGCGTTACTGCAAACCTATTTGGTGTATTCAAACACTTTTGTTGATTACAATGTATCTCTTATGGTGGGCTGGGGTCCAACTTTGAAGTTGTGCTTTTTAATGTTATATTACGTACATAATTTGACAAAGACGATGAGATCATATTCATTGGGGCTCATCATGTGGCAGTAGGCCTTTTATAAGAGAATAAATGCTGATATTGAATCATATTGAAGACTGTGGTCATGTTACCTTACAGCTATCTTTTTTATTTAAAAAGCAAAACAAAAATCAAATAAAACGTGTCCTTCCCAAATGGTTAATTGGTTGTTGCAACAACCATTCAACACCATCTCAAACGAGAGACCGGGTAGTAGGCTACTCGGCTACGATATTGGCATCACCGTGTTTTCTGCTACTGTTACAGTCTATTTGTTGAGCTACAATATTTTCTATATATATTTTATTGTTAATGTTAAAATGTAGGCCTACGCCTGAAATAGACTCGTGAATAATTGACCATGACTCATGAAAATGAAAAATCATGGTCTACCAAGTGTGGATGTAGCCTGTGTGTACGTCGTCTGTTGTTCGTCTATACATTACTTTAACCATTTATATCGTCATCTACGATATTTCGACAAGGCCAATGACACCAGATTTGACTTTTTGCTCATACCAAGTGGGCTAGCGGATCACAGTGACCTGTAGCATTACTGTAATTGCATGAACTCCCCTTGAGCTCAGCCTCTCCTGCACCTTCAGGTGAACCTCCACCCAGACGTGGTCATTAATCACACGTCTCATCTGGTGCGCCACCCTCGGCTCGTACTTCACCGCCAGCGCCAGGGAGAGTTCCCATCTGTGCCGTACTCTGTTCGCCTTTTCAACGATGACAAATGTGCCACCTGCAGTGGAAATATTGAAAGCCAAGACATTAATCAGGTATCATTTGAACAATATGAAAGATAACCTTTTGTAAGTCGACATATATAAAGATGTATGTTCGCTGCCGTCTTTACCGTCCCCACAAAGGCTCACTCTTTACCCAGCCTTCCCTGAAATACTGTCATTTTTGTTCAGTTCTGTTTTTAACTGACTGTATTTATGCAAGAGGAATATTGGGTCAACCCAGAAAAAGTGCAGCTACACAGATTTTCACCAGTTTCACCACCCAATGCTCTTAATGCACATAATTCAAGTCCAGAGAAGTCAACTGACAATCAATGCATTGAGGTTTTCAATGAATGAAAAAGGAAATCAATCCATTCCAACCTGATTGTAACTGTTTTACCCTCAGGGGAGAGCCACCCCCCGCCTAAACCCCAACACCACTAGATTGGCTGATATGGTTACCTGCTGACTAAGCATTGATGCGGCACACCTCCGTTTATTGACGGGTGTTTACAGGGCCTGTCCTGCCCCAGAATTGAAAAACCTGGCAGCATTTCTTAAAGGCGGGGTCAGCGGGTAAGCCGAGTCTCACAAATCAGCAAAGCAGAGTTCAAATCCGGGTGAACGGGGCGTTTCACTCTCTTTCGCTTCATATTTGTTTCGACTAATGTTGCTGGAGGCAGGGATCTGTAAGTGTGTAATGCAAAAGGCAAACACAAACTCAGCACTATTAAACAGTAAAAAAAACCTCTAAAGGTTCCAAATCAACACCATGTAGACTGGCCATTGCAGAAATACTTATTAAAATCCCCTTCTGAAAGTTTAATCCGCGGGGATCAAACACATAATTGGCTAACAGCAAAGGCAAAAATCGGCCTGCACTAGTAAACTTTTCCCGGTGGGAAGACAAGCTAAAACATCCTGTCCGGACACCACCGTTCTTAGAAACAGTGTCTGTAAAGGTTTCAAATCAACACCGTGTAGACTGGCCACTGTAGAAATACAATTCTGAACGTTTCATCCACTTGCGTGAATGAGTTTCTCTTCGGTAGAATATCTCCGTAACGAAACAGGAAACAAGGCGCCACGCCCCTTTCAGTTATTGGTTTCCGGTCCAGGCTCTGGTCTCCCGCCAGAAGTTCTGCTGTAACATAGTAGGACTGCTGGATCCCAGATTAGGTGTATGGTACCATTACCAATATATAGGGTACACTCATTAGTTCTGACATAAAAACAAAGGCTGGGTAGAGAGATACTTTTTCAGTTGTTTGTTCAACATTTTTGGCAGATGGGTATAAGGTTTTTGTGGTGACACCTGCATTATGACCAAAGAAAACTTCTGTTTCAACTTTCCTGGAGTCGAGACGTAGTTTCCAAAGCCTTGTGGTTTTCTTCAGAGGAAACTTTACCACCTTGAGTCATGCTGCTGTATTTTTTTGGAAAGAAGGTACTTTCTCCTCGCTACCCAGCCATGAAAGGTATGTGTTCACTCCTTTTCTGGCAGTAGGCCTAACCTGTATGTTCACAGTAGCCTGTAGTTCCCTAGCTGGGACAAAGGCATTTCTCTTGAATGTCTTCCATTTGTAAATAATCTTTCTCACAGTCAGTGGAACCACTTCAACTACACTGATATTATTGCAGATAGCCTGTATTCCTTATCTCCTACTATTATGTGTATTCCTTATCTCCTGATATTTAAAATAGCAATAGAATTGAAAGATTATATTTCCTTTTCCACACTATTATGTGTATTCTTCATCTCCTGATATTTAAAATAGCAGTAGAATTGAAAGATTATATTTATTTTTCCACACTATTATGTGTATTGTTTTGGCTGCAGCCCTGTTGATAGTCTGATCCAGTGGGACCTACTGTGACCTGACCTCATCAGTTACTAAGGGAAACGGGTTGGAGGCATGGGGTGGGGGGTGCGGGTGGTGTTTGGGGTTGGAGGGATGGGGTGGGTGGTGCGGGTGGTGTTTGGCGCCTGCACATGAGTGCTAAAATCTGACTCGGCTTCAGGCTTGCCTACAATTCAACTCTACGGTTCTGTTAAGAGTGAAAATGATGCTCTGTAATTCTGCACAACAAAATGATTGTGAGGGGATCTCTATGAATCACTTCAAATGACATAATAGAAAATGTATAGAAAGCGCTTGAGTAAATCTTGTTTCATTTTACTTTATGCTGTTTTTAACTTCAGGCACCGCCTGTCCGACCCATTTTAGAATCACGCCACAATATGTTGTTCACAGATTTAGGCGCTTGATAAAATGATGCACACGTTTCAGACGACGGCATCCTACTCTCCTCCCACCAGTTAGCCCCCAAAATACATGTGGAAAACACGCGGCACCATCATAGTAAAGTAAACGGGCAGGATACCCCTGAATTCTAACACTATTTGTTTTATTTGGTTGAAACAGATAAATAGAGAGCTGAATGCTCAGCTTCTAACTGTCATGTGTTTTTATCTTGGCAGTAATTCTAATGGCTTTCTGCACAAAGACATCACCGTAGGCCTCCCAAGGGCAGCGGTAAGAGTCGGTGCTTGGTTAACGTATTGTGCCCGGTGTTATAAGTTGTGCCCGGTGTTATAAGTTGTTCCAAGAGCAAACGTGTCAATTCTCAAGGTATTCTAATTCATTATGAAGCTGCTGATGGCTTGGACATCAATCTTTCATGCTTTTAAAGCCTGCAAGTTTCATGAAGTTGTCCGAATGAGCAGCGTTTTAAAACTAATGCGCTTCAATAATTGATCCATAATGTCTTTGATAAGAATGCGTAACGAGGTCATCAATTCCTATCATCGTTTCATTGCCACTTGTTCATGAAGTGGCTTCGTCCCCGGCTAGTCGACCCCGAGCGTGACTCTGAAGTAGTTACACCCTAACCAGCATAATCACAGCCGGATCACCAAGTTGGAGACGAAAGGCTGCGATCCTCATGAAGCCAAATAGAAACACACACACACACACACACACACACACACTGCTGAAATAAAGTTATCACGGAGCCTCCTCCTCCCTTCCAGACATTCCCAGTCCGCTCCCTCACGGTGCCCACACCCCCCTTCCTGACCACCGCCGTCCGGGCCGGCAAACTAAATCTCGGCCTCATCTTGTCCGCTGTAACCTTGTTTATTCCCCACAGTGGCATTAGCTAGGCTGTAAACGTATTTATGGGGGGGGTACAAAATGTGGGAGAGCCAATCTAAAGTAAATCTATAAATCCTGACTGTTGATTTCTCAGGGCCGGGAGGTGTAGGCCGGTGATCAGCGGAGCCAGGAAGCATCCCCCCCTGGGAGGGCGTCCGCCATGACGAACGCACGGAGATGGAGCCGCATGCCAAACAGCGGCACGGCGACCAGCGCTAAGCGTTTAATATGGCCGGGCTGGCCTTCGCCTCCGAGGTAAGATGCAGACTGACCATCCATCCAGCAGGCGCTGGTATCATTAGCTTGCAACCAACGGGGACCTGACTCAGCACTTTGTGTGCCTGATTGTTTGTGTGTGTATTTGTTCTTTTCCCTGTGAATATCGTCCATTTGCTAAATACATCCTTTATGAATGTCCCACTTTATTTTTTGTTAGATTATAGTGAAAATTAGTACTTGACTCATGAAATGGCTCTAATGCGGTTCACTGCAGTTCACTGCGGTTCACCGCTCCAGTGCTGCTCAAATCTGACCAATTTACAACTTCTCCTTAATCGTGAATATTCTTTTTTTCATCTGATTGCCTCCAGACCTCATGTTTTCCTCCACACTGGGCATTTGAACATATAAAAATGCTGATCACCACTTTCATTGAATTTTGAGTGGTTTAGTGAACTTTGTCACACCTGTGGTGTTCCGGGTCTAAAATGTCCAGCATAGAAAATAAATGGAATGGGCGTGTTCACACTGTCCTCTTTACATCGTGCCTTTTTACATTAAAACCTGGGAAATGACCAAGAAACGCTGGCCAGTGCTTTTTTTTGGCCGAGCGGAGCACTTTCAAAAGTTGAGAATAGTTCAACTTTTTGAGAAATGCGCATTATGTGACGTGGGCCGCTTTTCATCAGCTGACCAATCATGAAGAAGAGGTGGGGTTACGTAGCAGGCAACAAGAACAACATTCAAGATGAAGAAAATGTCGCTACCGGTGGAAAGGTTAGTTTTACTCATGAGTGAATATCAGGAGTGAATATCAGTAAAAAGTACCACAGTATCGACCAACAAGAGACCGACTAAGCAATGTTATGGAAACAATGCGCTTCATGAGATCCGCTTTTTTATTTAGTTATTTTTTCAGCACAAAATGTGCTCAAGGCAGCGCTTTTTCTTCCTAACAGTGTGTGCACTAAGACTATATTATGTTCACCAGCAGATGGAAAACATCCCCATACACACACCCACTCACACACACATCCACAACCACAACCCCCTCACCCCTCACCCATCCGCCCCCTCACCCTTTCATCCATCCACACCCCCACTGCCCCCCCCCCACACACACACACACACACACACACATTCACCCCCAACACACAGACCGACCAAATTGGCCGTGAACACTGTAATAAGGGGGGAGACAAACACTGGAGAAGGGTCATACTAGTCAACACTGGTCAACACATACTAGTCATTTCATGCATAAAATGTGTCTTTTAATATACACCTTCAAATGTATCTCATATGGGGAAATGTTTGGGTGTTTGTGGTGCTCAGCTTAAAATCAAATGTAAACCAATCTCCATTAGACAGAAATAAAAAGTATTTTTTTTTCTTGATCAGTCCTTTTGAACAAGGAGGCACACCGCTGCAGCCGAACTAAATGTGTTTTCAATTAAATTAAAGTTGAATAGCCGTTATCTTGATTGTGTGTGTGTGTGTGTGTGTGTGTGTGTGTGTGGGGTGGACGGACCCAGAGGCTACTAGATCTCTCTCCTGGAGAACCTTGCTCTTCCGTTGACCTTGCGCTCTTCTCATTATTGTGCCGGGGAAGAAGAGCGCCGTTCTCCATCTTAAATAAGATTTCCAGAGAGAGGAGAAGGGAAGATCGCAGGCCGGCGTGTCACGGGAGCTCTCTCTCTCTCCCTTCAATATTGGCTGGGAAATCAATGTGGCGAGTAAACCCAACAGCGTGCTGTGCAATCAGGTCTGGGCACAAAGTAATCACTCCGAATTGAAATAATCCAAAAAGGTTTTCCCCCGCCGTCGCAAAGTTAATAACAAAAGACTTGCACCTTGAATTAGATATTAATCCTTGTATCAAGAATAATTACAGCGGGGGGAGGGGCCGGGCGGCCACGGAGACGGTGACCTTGCCCAGAGAAGCCTCTTATGGTTGGAGCTGAGGATTATGTCTTTTTTTGTTTGTTTTCAGCATTCACCGAGCAGTCTCGGGTCTCTGTAAGCGGCTGTTCGCGATGTGTTTTTAATTTCCTTTTGATGGCGCGTTGCAAGAGGACCATCCCTCAGCCCCCATGAACTTCATCATGAGCACTTTGCGTCTGTGTTTACATTAATCCCCCCCAGCCGGCTCGTCACCCCCCTCCTCTCACCATAAGGCTTTGTAATTCTTCCATCTTCATGCACAAGTCAGCCAGTGCTCCCCTATTAGCTCCCCAATTAACTTTGACTATCAGGTGTGTGTGTGTGTGTGGGGGGGGGGGGGGCTGAGTTTATTTCCTGCTAATGCTTCTTAATAGGAGGTGAGTTATTTGCTAATACTGCAGGGGGTGCGGGAAGGCCTTATGCACTCCAAATGAGCTTCTGCATGAATTCTAAATAATAGAAAAAGGGGCTCGTTTTTTCTATTATTTAGTAGCTAGCATGGCTCGGCTTTAATTGGAGGAACCTAGTTCCCCTATAAGCAGAGGCAGAGCGTACAGGTTTCAAAAGAAAAAAAAGTGTTTTGTGTAAACCATTTACATTTTCAGAGACACAACTAATGACCACATTAAACCGCTTTAAAGTACTGCTGCCAGACACATTTCATATCGTTTGTTTTCTCAAAGGTCAGCTGAGGTTTAGTTGATAAATTGCAAAAATGCCTTTTTACGTCAAAGTTCGATTATGAATCATTCCATAATATTGGAAAAATGAAATCTTTTTCTCTTGTCATCGGAAATACGTAGCTGAATTGGAGTTTGAAAGCGGAGCTCAAATCAATACCATCTGTCTTGAACGGCGCTGGTTTCTCAGGAGACTCCAGCAGAGTGATGAAGCTTTGGTCTTGTCATTCCCTCAGACAACTTTTGTTCCATGGGCTGTCATTTGGCCATTTGATTCCCTAGTTACACATATTCTTTTCTGTGTGTTGAATTTTTCACAACTAGGCGAATGCTAGCTGAGCGGCATTAGACAGCATTAGGATTACTGGCATCCTTCACAAGTGGCATTAGCACTGCACTGTGTGGAAGAGAAATGAGTACAGAGTTCCTATCAGTGTTGTCTGGTTCTGAGCCTGTGGAGGTAACCCTGCCCTGAGATGACTCTGATAGCTCACCGTGGCAAAGTACTAAGCTAGGTTGACAAACACGCACGCACGCACGCACGCACAGCGAATATATTGAGTCGCTGCTATTTTGTTTTAAATTGCCTATCGACTGTGTGGCTCCCTCAAAGATGTGTGTTTGTGTGGCTGGTAGGCGTGTTTGTAAGAAAGAGGCAATCCAGAACTGGCTATTGACACACTCACACACTCAGTTAAATGCTGGAGTGGCTGTGGAATACGCCTTCTGTAGCATGCATGTAGATATTTGTGTGTGTGTGTGTGTGTGTGTGTGTGTGTGTGTGTGTGTGTGTGTGTGTGTGTGTGTGTGTGTGTGTGTGTGTGTGTGTGTGTGTGTGTGTGTGTGTGTGTGTGTGTGTGTGTGTGTGTGTGTGTGTGTGTGTGTGTGTGTGTGTGTG